>QANY01006259.1:0-247286 GCA_003255025.1 Datisca glomerata
CTCCATGTGTCAGCATATGAATTTTGAAATTTGAAATTTAAAGATCAACTCAAAATTTAAATTTTAAATTAAGCATCAAATTCGACAGATTTGCACAGTCGAAGAAAAATAAACGTTACATGATGATCCCGATTTGTTTACAATGCAAATCTTATATGGTTGGAAATATAAGAGATTAAGCTTTCATTTGAATATATTTTCATATTTTTTAGATCATCAAAACATGGTCAAAATTCGAGATCAAATCTGATTATGATTTTAAATCAGTGAAGGATAAAGATAAAGATCATAACCTTAGCTTATCTCTTAAGCTAGAATCTACCATATATTATATTGAAGTTTGAATTTTAAATTATTCTCATGATAAATATAAAAGAGTCCTACTTGTGCTAAAGTTCTGAAAATGATAATTTTCCTAACTTTGAAAAGGAGAGATTCTTAGGAGTTGCTGATTTTTGTGAAAATTGAAGAGCACACAACCTCTATAAAAAAGGGGCACGCCCCAACCAAGAAAAAAAAAGAAGATTTTGAGTTATTTCTAGTTTAGAAGTATGTTCTTTAGCATCTCCATGTGTAGCTAATTTCTTTCTTTGGTTAAAGGTGATTTCAAAGCCCTAGATCTGGTTATTAGTTAATAAATTTCAGAAATTTTCTTTCATCTCTCTTTCAATTATGTTTATATTCCTTTGATTTCATTATCTATAAATTCTTTCTTATTTGCTTGGGTGTGCAACTAGGTGGATATATTAGTAATTTTATTGCTAGTTTAGAATTTTGATCTGTAATTATCCAAGTTTTCTAAACAAAAGTAGCAAATTATTTTCAATGATTATGGGATATTTTCGTTTGATTACATAAGGAATATAACTCAAGTTTTATAAACCGAGCTTGTGTGTTTGTTGCTTGAGTCAACTCATATCTTTCTTGATTAATTACTTTCACTAAACTGAATTTAGAGAACTTGTTCTAGGTTGTTTAATGGAAAGAGTTTAAGTAAAGAACTTGTTTTACTTAATGACAACGTAAGGAAATATCAAGATAATCGAACTTGTTATTGCTTTAAGATTTTTAGTTTTGAAAGATTGGGAAAGTTATTTCTGAATATTGACTATTTTCATATTTCTAGAGGTGGAGAATAAATCTTTAACCATATTTCTTATCATATTCTTAATTCTTTAAATCTGTCTTTTCTAAATTTCAGTTTCCAATTTTGTTTTATTTTGCTTTGTTTCATGTCAAACAATCTTCAACCCCCCATATTTTATTTTCATATTTTTAGAGTATCATTAGTGTGTCTACAAGTGTTCGTTCAATTTTGTTAAGTCTAAGTAATATTTTTAATTATATTTTAATTTGTGGTCAGTATAGAGTCTAGTGTTTTTCTTGTGTCAATAACACTTAATTAGAAACAATCTCCTTCAAGAATGACCATTGCTTGCTACCATACTCAATAACGATCATGTTTATTGCAAGGATTTAAGTTGATATGCTTTTGCACGTGCCAATTCTTGCACCGGGTCGCCATGGATTGTTTTTGCCTAATTATTAACATGTTATTTTCTTTTGTTTTATTTTTTCATCCTGATTAGTTTTTATTTTTTATTTTTTATAGTATTTTTGCATGAATGTCCAAGTATAATGAAGAAGAAGAAAATAGCGACTCAAAAAGATTTTAGAATACACATTTTCAATCCTTAGACCCAACAATGAGTCCACCATTGTTCCACCTTCACCATCATATTCACATCCAATTTCCATTCCACCTATTGAAATCAATCAAGCATTACGTACTTCCCATTCATCTAGTTCATCACCGAGTGAGTCTTTAAACCACCCAATTCAAACTGAGAAAGAAATAGAAGAAGAACAAGAAGAAGAGGTGAAATGAATAACTGAACACTCAAGGAGTTAGCATCACCAACCCCTTTGTATTGAATATCCCCAACTTCAAGTTTCATTTGAACTCAAATCAGGAGTGATCCATCTTCTTCCAACCTTTTGTGGTTTTGCGGGAAAAGATCTAAACAAGCACTTAAAAGAGTTTCATATAGTGTGTTCAAGCATGAAACCAATGGGTATCTCTGAAAATCAAGTTAAGTTGAGAGCCTTTCCATTTTTCTTAGCGGATAGTGCAAAGGAATGGCTTTATTATCTACTATTCGGCTCCATCGCCACATGGAATGAGATGAAGAAGCTATTTCTTGAAACGTATTCCCCTGCATCCAAGACTGCAAATATTAAAAAGGAAATACGTGGCATTCGCAAAATGGAGAGAGTTTGTATGAGTATTGGGAGTGGTTCAAGAAGCTTTGTGCATCATGCCCCCATCACCAAATCAGCAAGCAACTTCTAATCCAATACTTATATGAAGGACTCATACTGATGGAAAGGCGCATGATAGATGCATCAAGTGGAGGAGCTTTAGTGGGTAAGACACCTATGGAAGCAAGGCCTTTGATAGTTAATATGGTAGCTAGTTCACAACAATTTAGCACCCGATCAGAATTGCTACCAAGTAAGGTGACTGAGGTTGGTATTATAACCAACATTGAGTGACAACTAGCTAATCCCACCACCCTAGTCTAACAAATGGTTGTGGGTGCGACTCAGCAAGCAGAGGTATGCAGAGTGTGCTCTATGGTTTGTCATCTAACTAATATGTGTCTATTATTGCAAGGGGATGATGGGGAGAAAGCCAATGATATAGGAGGATTTCAAGGGCCGCATGTGCCACAAAAACAAAAGTATGATACTTTCCCCAACACTTACAATGTTGGATGGAGGGACCATCCTAACTTCAGCTATTCAGAAAATAGACAAGTTACCTTAAATGCTAACTTCAATCGTCCACTTATTTTCAACCAATCAAGGCTTCAACAACCATATCAACCATGACCACAAGCCATTTCTCAAGACCGAGGTTTGTCTCTTGAGGAAATAGTTAAATCTTTGGCTTCTAGGTCTTTACAATTTCAACAGGAAACAAAAACCACTATCAAGAACTTAGAGACGCAAGTGGGCCAATTAGCTACTACTGTGGGCAGATTGGAAGCATAAGGATCGGGAAAACTTCCATCACAAACTGTGATCAATCCAAGGGAAAATGTTAGTTCTATGACTTTGAGATGTGGGAAACAACTCGATGAAGTATCAAAAACACCAAAAACAGAAGGAGCGTCCGTAGACGAGCAAAAATAGGAAATGGATTTGACCATTAAGAAAGATGAAGCTACGACTCCCATAGAGAATACTTCGACACCTAAGGTAACTTCTAAAGTTTTGATTTCTACTAATGTTTCTTCTCCACCTTTTCCTAGCAGATTTGCAAAGTCTAAAAATGAGGAACATGAAAAAGAGATTTTGGAAACCTTTCGCAAGTACAAGTGAATATACCTCTTTTGGATGTAATTAAGCCACATTATCCAAAGTTACTCAAAGAATTGTGTACCACCAAGTGCAAGATAAAGGGTGATGAAATGGTAAGTGCGGGGGAGAATGCATCGGCTATTTTGCAAAGAAAGCTTCCCCCAAAATGCAAAGATCCATGAAGCTTCACCATACCATGCACAATCGATAATACGAAACTTGATAAATCTATGTTAGATTTAGGAGCATCAATCAATGTCATGCCTTACTCTATTTATGCTTCTTCGAATCTTGGTTCACTTAAGAAAATCGATGTAGTTATTCAACTTATCGATCATTCTTATATCTATCCAAAAGGTGTTTTAGAGGATGTTTTAGTGCATGTTGATTTCTATGTTCTTGAAATGGAAGAAGACTCTTCACCTATGTCAACACCATTACTCCTAGGGAGACCATTCATGAAAACAGTCTGAACCAAGATAGATGTCTATGATGAAACTCTAACCATGGAGTTTGATGGTGAGGTTATACGCTTCAATATCTTTGAAGCAATGACGTACCCAAATGATTCACATTCATTTTTTCACTTGATATAATTGACTCTTTAGCACAATAACTTTTTGAGTTAACAAATGAGAATGCACTGGAAATCTCTATTGGAAAAAATCTTGAGTTAGAAGATCCCAAAAATCTAAAAAGGGACGTGCGAGTTTGTGACGACATTGAGGATACCGTCCCATCTCTAGAATCATTGACAAAAGCTCCAAATAGGTACAATGCTTCTTTTATTTCATTGCCTTTATCTAACGAGAAACGTCTACCTTCTATTGTGCAGGCCCCTACTTTGGAGATTAAACCTCTTCCGGAACATCTCAAATATATTCACTTATGAGAGAAAGACACACTGCTGGTAATAATTGTAAGGAATCTCATGTCATTACAAGAGGAGAAGTCAGTTCGTGTTTTAATGAATCACAAAACAATAATTGGTTGAACAATAGCCGACATAAAAGGGATTAGTCCATCCATATGCATGCACTGAATTCTACTTGAGGATGGAACAAAGCCAACTAGGGAAGCTCAACGCCAACTAAATCCTCCTATGATGGAGGTTGTAAAGAAAGAGATTTTGAAGTTGCTAGATGTTGGTGTGATTTACTGAATTTCAGACAACAAATGGGTGAGCCCTGTTCAAGTAGTTCCAAAAAGATCTGGTATCACCGTGGTTAAGTATTAAGAGAATGAGCTAGTACTAACCCGTGTCAAAACTAGGTGACGAGTTTGCATGGATTATTGAAAACTTAACTCTACTACTCGCAAAGATTATTTTCCTTTACCTTTCATTGATCAAATGTTAGAAAGATTGGCTGGTCATACTCATTATTATTTTCTTGATGGCTATTGAGGTTACAATCAGATCATAATTCCACTAGAGGATCAAGAGAAGACAACATTCACATGCCCCTTTGGCATATTTGCCTATCGGCACATGCCATTCGGACTTTGCAATGCTTTTGGTACTTTTCAACGATGTATGATGAGCATGTTTTCAGATTATGTTGAAAGCATCATTGAAGTTTTTATGGATGATTTTAGATGATGATTCTTTTGACAAATGTTTTGAAAATCTCACCCTTGTTCTTAAACGCTGCATGAAAACTAATCTTGTGCTTAATTGGGAAAAAATGTCATTTCATGGTAGAACAAGGTATAGTTTTAGGTCATATCATATCTTATAAGGGTACAGAAGTAGATAAATCTAAAGTAGATCATGTACGTTCATTACTACCGGTTCGTTCTTTTCTTAGATATGTAGGTTTCTATCGAATATTCATCAAGGATTTTTCAAAGATTGCAAGGCCCTTGTGTAGATGGCTACAAACTAAAGTTATGTTTGACTTCAATGAAGAGTACAATGAGGTGTTCAAAAAGCTTAAAGAACTGTTGACCACATCTCTAATTATTCAACCACCTAATTGGAACCTCCCATTTGAGTTAATGTGTGATGCAAATGACTACGCTGTGGGGACTGTTTTAGGACAGCGAGTTGGCAAGCTTTCTCATGTTATCTATTATGCATCAAGAACCTTGAATGATGCACAACTTAACTACTCCACATCTGAGAAAGAGCTACTGGCAGTTATTTTTGCTTTAGATAAGTTTCGTTCTTATTTAATGGGTTTTAAAGTAATTGTGTTTTTTGATCATGTAGCTCTTAGGTACTTGTTTACTAAAAAGGATGCTAAAGTGAGACTTATAAGGTGGATACTTCTCTTGCAAGAATTTGATTTGGACATCAAGTATAAAAAGGAAAGTGATAACGTATTTGCTGATCATCTTAGTCGCCTCATTCATAATGAGGAAGCTATTCATTTGCATGAAAACTTTCCCGACGAGCAACTATTCTCTTTGGAATTTTCGACCTCTTAGTATGCTGACATTGTGAACTACTTGGTCACCAAGAAGATGCCTGATGATTTGACTCGTGCTCAAAAGGATAAACTAAAGAAGACAAAAAAACAATACATGTGGGATGATCCATATTTGTGGAAGTATTGTACCGATCAAATAAGATGTGTAACTAATTCTGAATTATCATATATATTAACTTTATGTCATTCTTATGCATGTGGTGGACACTTTAGAGCAAAAAGGACCTCTCTGAAGGTACTTGAGTGTAGATTTTATTGGCCTACATTGTTCAAGGACGCTTACATTGTAAGTCGTGCGATCGTTGTCAAAGAATAAGTAACCTAGGTGCACGAAATCAAATGCCACAAACACCTATACTTATTGTTGAAATCTTTGATGTTTGGGGCATTTCTTTCTTGGGACCTTTTCCTTCTTCATATAGTAATCCTTACATACTTATTGTTGTTGATTATGTATCAAAATGGATGGAAGCAAAAGTCACCCGTACTAATGATTCTAAAGTGGTTGTAGATTTTGTGAAGACTAAAATTTTTGCAAGGTTTGGAACACCAAGAGCCATAATCAACGATGGAGGTAGCCATTTTTGTAATCGTTCATTCGAAGCTTTGCTAAGGAAATATAATATTACACATAAGATCTCCACACCATACCATCACAAACTAGTGAGCAAGCGGAAATATCAAACTAAGAGGTCAAGTCCATTTTAGAGAAAACGGTGAATCCAATAGGAAAGATCAGAGCTTGTGCCTTGATGATGCACTTTGGGCATATAGAACACTTGGGATGTCACCCGTTCGTCTTGTGTATGGTAAGCCATGTCACCTTCCGGTTGAATTGAAGCACAAAGTATTTTGGGCGATGAAGCAATGTAACATGGAAATGGAAGTTGCGAGTGAACAAAGGAAGCTCCAACTAAATGAGCTTGAGGAAATCAGAAACAATGGTTATGAGAACTCACGAATCTACAATGAGGAAACTAAGGCTTTCCATGACAAAATGATTTCAAGAAAGAGTTTTGTTATTGGATAAAAAGTTCTTCTATTTCATTCACGCTTAATTTATTTCCTGGTAAGTTACATTCTTGATGGGTTGGTCCTTTTATTGTTACTAATATTTTTCCTCATGGTGCAGTGGAAATAAGGAGCTTGAAGATGAACAAGGAGTTCAAAGTGAATGGACATCGACTCAAGCCTTACTATGAGCCTTCGTAACCTAAGATGTAGAGAATGTACATCTTCATGAACCCGAGTCTCTTGACGGGTAAATGTGGTTAAAAGTCAGGCTGAGGACACTAAATCAAGCGCTAATAGGAGGCAACCCAAAGGATGGAGGGCACGCCATACTCAGATTTGCTCTTCCCTTTTCTTTTCTTCTCTTTTTAATTCTTTGCTTCATTTATTCTTCTCATTGGATGAATTAATGTTACATTGGGGACAATGCAAGAATTAAGTGGGGGAAGGACTTCAGACTTCTTTACATTTGTTTCGTTTATTTCTTTTAAAAATAAAAATCAAACAAAAAAATAACATTAGTTGCTTTATTATGATTAGTTTGAGTTAAGTTTTGTTCTATGAGTATTATGATACTTTCTAACAATCATGATGAGAACTGAGCTTTAATGTTATGGCTTTGATTGATTATGAACATGAATTTAGATCTTGATATTATTATTTGGTTAATATGTTTTTATGATAATTATGCGTAAATCATCATTATGCACAATATCCATTCGATATAGAAGCATGCATGTTAGGATGAGTCAAATGCTTATATCATTTTTATTATCCACGTGAGACATATTCGAGCCACTAAATTTCTTTTAAGAGGTATAATACTATGATCTTATTCTTTCTTGTTCTTACTTTGACTATTACTTGAGTTGAAATACAGCATGAGGATTAAATGCTACAACTTTTCTAAAGGTCTTTCGAAGCGAATGGTTGATCGAGCACCTCTTCAAAAAAATAAAGGCATTAGGATTTACCACCATCGCCAAATCAGCTAGTGCCTCATTGATGTTATCACGGGAACATCCCCCTTAGTGAGCCACTTTGAGCTTTCATTAAGCTTTTTAATTGTTAACCTCGTCTCTTTACATCTTACCTATAGTGTAGATCCTCAGCCTTAATCTAAAGATGAAGTGGAGATAATATTGAAAATGCTTATTTTATATACAAGTTGCATTCAACAAACACTTGGGGTTGTAAAAAAAAAAGAGAAGAGGAAGAAGAAAGAAAAAGGAATTGAAAAAAAGAAGAAAAAGAAAAAAAGCATGGGATGAAAAGTTATTCTTGTAAACTTTTTTTGAAAAAATGGAAATATTCAAAAAAAAGTGCAAAGAAAAATTCTATTGATTAAGCATGTCGTTGGACGTTATAAGGTTGGTTGAGATGAAGCAAATGCTTAATGCAATGATTCTTGGCTTATGTTCTTAGCTAATTGCCTCGAGTTGTGAAAAGTGTTCTTTGAATATATTGATGATGTCTCTCACTCCATGAGTCTTTAGAACCTTTGTTACATTATTTTCGTCATTTCTTTTACCCACCACCTCTAGCTCCATTACAACCTTAATTGAAGACCTTTTGATTTTGGTGGTGCCGACAACTAAGTGGAGAATTGTGCCTAAGGAAAAACATTTAGTGTCATTGATCCTTTCACTCAATTAATGGTATCCTTTGAAAATAGATTGATAGAATAAATAGTTGAATGATCTTCTCTATGAGGCTTATAGAGCTTTTATTTGTTCGAAGTATGCATAGCATAAATTATCATTAACATTGGCTATGACACACAAACACTTGAGTATGATTGCTACAGAGATATATTATCTTTTCGAATAATTATGGATTTGATTAAATGTTTTTATAATTTCAAGGCTATAATCTCTTATTGTTCTCTGAGACAAATTGTTAAAATGTTAGTTCTTTTTGTCTACGCTTGGATTGCTAAGAAACTAGCAATAAGCTGGTTGGAGGGTGTGATAAGTGCGTAAAACACACTTTATTCAATGTTTAAATAATCATATTTGTGAAAAGAAGAGATTAAATATGATATTTTATGTAATTATTTTACAAATGTTACATTCAGATATTTATTTATTTTTAATGTGTTTTCAGGTTACAAAAATAAGCAACTTGAAAATGAGTTCAAAATGGTCTAAAACTCTATGTCTCCAGCTGCTTTCAAGTCTTCATATGTCACCATATGAATTTTGAAATATAAAGAACAACTCGAAATTTGAATTTCAAATTAAGCATCAAATTTCGGCAGATTTGCACAATCGAAGAAAAATGAATGTTACGTGATGATCCCGATTTTTCTACAATGCAAATATTATATGGTTGGAAAGATAAGAGATTAAGATTTTATTTGAGTATTTTTTTTCATATTTTTCAGATTGTTTCAACATGGTCAAAATGCCGGATCAAATCTTATTACGATTTTAAATCAGTGAAGGATAAAGATAAAGATCATGACCTTACCTTATCTCTTAAGCTAGAATCTACCATATTTTTTCTTGAAGTTTGAATTTTAAATTCTTCTAATGACAAATATAAAAGAGTCCTACTTGTGCTAGAGTTCTTAAAAGGATGATTTTACTGACTTTGAAAAGGAGAGATTCTAAGGAGGAGTTGCTGATTTTTGTGAAGATTGAAAAGCACACAACCTCTATAAAAGGGGGCACTCCCCAACCAAGAAAAAGAGGAGGATTTTGAGTTATTTTCTAATTTAGAAGTATGTTCTTCAGTATCTCCATGTGTAGCTAATTTCTTTCTTTGGTTAAATAACATGGTTATTAGTTAATAAATTTCAGAAATTTTCTTTCATCTCTCATTCAATTATGTTTATAGTCATTTGATTTCATTATCTATAAATTCTTTCTTGTTTACTTGGGTGCGCAACTAGTTGAGCATGTTAGTAATTTTACTGATAGTTTAGAATTTTGATTCGTAATTATCAAGGCTTTCTAAACAAAAATAGCAAATTATTTTCAATGATTATGGGATATTTTCGTTTGATTACATAAGGAATATAACTCAAGTTTTATAAACTGAATTTGTGTGTTTGTTGCTTGATTCAACTCATATCTTTCTTGATTAATTTCTTTCATTAAACTGAATGTAGAGAACTTGTTCTAGGTTGTTGAATGGAAAGAGTTTAAGTAAAGAACTTGTTTTACTTAACGACAAGGTAAGGAAAGATTAAGATAATCGAACTTGTGATTGTTTTAAGGTTGTTATTTTTGAAAGATTGAGAAAGTTATTTCTGAATATTGACTATTTCCATATTTCCAGAGGTGGAGAATAAATCTTTAGCCATATTTTTTATTATATTCTTAATTTTTTAAATCTGTCTTTTCTAAATTCTAGTTTCCAATTTTGTTTTCTTTTGCTCTGTTTCATATGAAACAATATTCAAATCCCTCATATTTTATTTTCATATGAAACAATATTCAAATCCCTCATATTTTATTTTCATATTTTTAGAGTGTCATTAGTGTGTCTACAAGTTTCCATTTAATTTTGTTGAGTCTAAGTATGATTTTTAATCATATTTTAATTTCTAGTCAGTATAGAGTCTAGTGTTTTTCTTGTGTCAATAACACTTAGTTAGAGGGCTGGAATGACAGTCTCATTTATCCTCTCGCAATTCCTTCCCCTTCTAGGAGTTCCTGATGCTTGGCCTTCTCTAATTCTCTAACTGCCCATATCACATCCTCAGTACTTACGTACTTTTGGATCTTAGTTTTGAGCTCAACGAGAGAGACATGATTGTTTTTATCCATTGACCACCTCAACTTGGAATGAGTGGTCCCACTCCTCAGTATGGACACCATCATGTCCTCACAGGCATTATCAACCTCTAGGGATTCTAAGTTGAAAAGGTTCATGTAATCTTTCAATGACTCATCAGGTCAGTGCTTCACTGTCATCAGGTAGGAGGTTAGCCTCTTTATCTCCCTTCATCCCAAAAATTGCCCTGGTAACAACAGGGAGAGCCCGATCGCCTTATCCATTTTTTGCCAGCCCCACTGAGTGTCAAGAGGAACAATTTGCACGTCAAAGGTGCTGAGATGTGGTGCATGTCCGTCCAGACCTTAAAAGTTTTTAAGTGTGCAAACGGGGCTAGTCCTGTCATAATGGATGATCGGGGGAATCTTGAACTTTGAAGCAGGTTCAGCTCACTAGATTTCCACAAAAAATGGGGACCTGGTCTGCCCCAGATGGGTCTTGATGGAGGCCTCAACAATTTACCCCTGCTCCCTTCGGAGCTCCTATACCTGCAGCTGGAGCTTCTGTATCTTGGTCCATGGTCCTGAGCTTTCACCGGTCTAGTTTTATCACCTCCGTGTCTTTGGTGATTTTAGCAAAATGATCCGCCTTGCCTTTTCCCAAGTGGCCATCCTCTTTGGCTCCCCTATCGTAGGACGACCCGACCGGTAATTCCTTTCGCTTCTAGGGGTAGTGTCCGCGGAAAACTAGAAAGTGCCTTGCTGGATGGAGGTTGTGACAACATTAGTGAGGGTCATCATTTCTCTTGTCCTTTTCCTAAACGCCTTGGAGAGAGAACTCACCGATTCTTTCTTTTACCGCAGCGTGACCAAAGCAATGGTGGGAGGATGGGTTCTCCTTTTCTACTTCCAACTTGCTATGATTTTTTTCACGGAGTGAGCTTTTTCAAGTGTTTAGAAGAGGAAAGATGATTTTGTTGTCATTTCCCATAGACGACGCCAACTGTTGTTATATAAAATATTTATCGTGAGGTGGCATGCTATCTATCCTCCATGTAGCGATACTCTCTACTTGAAATCTGCACAACACAAAGGAAGAACTCTAAGGACGAAGAGAACTGGGGGTGGTTTCCTCATCGAAGAGCCTCCAATGCCTAAGTCAATATCGTGGAGAAAATTTGGCAGAGTTTCTCTTAGGAGAAAGTTGCGTACCATACACTGTCTGTAGAGGGAGAATTTATACCTGAGAGAGGGATGCGTGTCGAATAAGCTTCGGGCAAGGTGACGGCCTTTGTAGAAATAATGAGTTGGGGGCGGCATTAGATGCCTCAGCTAACGTGCATTAAATGATAATTTTCCTTTAGTCCTTCCGGACGTGATGGATGTGACTGTTTGGTGACTGACTCAACACTTCATCGTGGCTCTTTGATGTCAATTGGTGCATGTTGCAAATGGGAAAACGCCATGTAATACCCCAAGCATTAAAGGTAGATTTGTAATTTTTAACCCCACTCACACCTTAATCACACCACACACTAGTGTAACCGCCAACTGATACTCTTTATATCCATCATTCTCCCATTTCTTTTGCACGAAGCCTTCCCCAAGTAATTGATGCCCCCTTTATCTCACGCAGACAACAACAATTTCTCCCTCTCTCAAACGTTTTTCAGCATGTTTTGTCTCTTCTTCTTCCTCTCCGTTGCCTCTCCATAGTTGGTCTCCTCCGATAAGCTATTTTCTTCTTTCCTCCTTCATTGCTTTTCTCTATTTCTCAATTTGGAATATCTATTTCAATGTTATATGTAAAATTATCCAAATTTGAATTTTTGCTCTCTAATTTCCAACAATGTACGTTCTTGTTCATCTCTGTTTTATTTAATTATTCTTGCATCGTCGCCGTCTATCGATTCTAGTAAGGCATTTTATTTTCTTCCTCTCATTCTCATCACTTCTCCTCTATTTATCTCGATTTCTTTGCCCTCTCACTAAACTCATCCCAAATTTTCTTTGTTCTTCTATTTTCTTTCATTTGGACAGCATTTCATCGTCGTCTTCTCCGGATTTCATCGTCGTCTTCATCATTGGCAAGCTTAATTTTCCCTCTTTCTTTCATTGTTCATCGTCCTTTGTTTTGTGTGTAACTGGGTCTTTGTAATCCAATTGTTTTTTACCCAACCCGATCCATCTAACACACAGTCGAACCGGTTCAGTTAGACCAGACCGAATAGGAACAGTCAGACCAACCCGTACTTGTTTAACCTGACCAAACCGAAATGGTCCAATCTAGCATAATCGAATCGATTCAGACTACCCGAACCTAATTGAATCGATTTGAACCGCTTGATCAATTTACACCCAGTTTAGTTTTCACCTGTTTCCAACCTCACTCGCCCTCAAGTTGATTAAATAATTGTAGTTATTATATAAATATGTTTTCATCTGGGACTCTTGAATTTCAGGTCATCAGTTGCTGAATATTAATTCGTAGCAAATCTAGGTAAGTGGATTTACATAGTAATTTGGTTCATATGTTATAAGTGTAGCATGTATAATGTAAAATTATTTTTATTTCTTTATGTTACTCAATCTTATGATTAAATATTTTATTTATTTTTTCATATCACGATGAAATTATTTACCATGTTACGTATGCTTTAAAATTTGAGTTATGCACGTAATATATATATCATTTATATTCATGAACAAGTTATATGTTTACTCATGTACATGTGATAATGTGAATAATGAATCTTAACTCAAGTAAAGTGATAAGTAAACGAGAGTTAGACTTAGTCATGTCCATTGGTTATCAAGTAACTAGATTGCTCATGTCATATTGTCAGTTATATAATTGGGTGTCACCGTGTTCATGTTAGCATTCTTAAGGTTTAGATAACTTTAAGTGACATCAAATTTCAGGGCACTCAATCTGTCATGTTCACGTTCATGTTACAAGATCAAGTTCAAGTGTGAAACAATTTTGGTTATGTTGTTAATCGGGGAATATGCCTAGTCGAATCATGACCAAGCTAGTACAAGTATCAGCAAAAATAAGTACAAGTTCAAGTTATATGTTAACCATGAAATCAATTATGTTAACTACAAGTACTTTATGTTATACAATAATCAAATGAATGTGTTAAATTAAAGTTACATGAGTTATATATTTATATTTATGTCATGTGAAGCTTATTGGTATGTGGGTTTACTTACTAAGTATTTTTAATACTCACCCCCATAAATGAATATATTGCAGGTGGTGACGAGCAGCAAGAGTGAGGGACTGTCATAGTCAGCAAAAATAGGAGGTTTTCTCTAACTGGGATTATATGACATCAGAAACAGATTTTAGTTTAATTACAGTTGATTCAAAAATTTATGAATTTTTATATTTTATTCTTCGATAATATGTTTGACCTTCATGTTTTATGGATTTTCGTATCGACTTCATTATAGATTAATAAATAATTTATTTCATTTTATTGAGTAGATATTTTCTTAAAATAATTTTATGCTTTCGCTATTTAATGTTAAAATTATGGTAAAATTAGGGCTTTCAATTTAGATATTTTTTCCAATTAAGATTTCAATTGAATTAAAAAATTTTGAATAAGTGAAACTACATGCATGGTTAACCCTCGAGAATCGGGGCTCTACACGCCACGTGAAGTGCTTCTTTCGACGAATAATGATGATATCTATCATAGGGCTAGCTGAGCTCTTGCATTACACCTTCCCCTCGGAGCCTCCTACTTCACATTGGTCGATGTTTCCCGAGCTCCTTTGGAGGCTGACCTGGTCAGGTCAGTTTCTTCCTTTTTGGGAGCTCAGCTCACCAATTCCTCTTAAAGTTTAAGTATAAACGTCTGTCGTGGCATGCCACTGGTATCGTGCCATAGATAGTCTGTGAATCCCCATAACAGAACACATGAGCAACATTTTTAGTTTGAAGAACAAAAGACACAAGTCGTGCATGCTGGAGTACACTAATAAGTAATTTTGTCTTTAGGAGACAATTTATTCAAACAGGCCAACCAGGCAATGAAGGAGCATTTGGGAATGTGGCCAGTAAACCAGATCAGAAGGGCCCATGGAGATCCCTACTTACGCTGAACTAAGTAAGAATAGGTAGAACCAATAGTGAAAGAGCTAGATTTAGAAGTTGTCCACATCCAATAATCCTGACTATCACTAGGGTGCTCAATATGAAGATCAAACCCTCACTAATTCAAGCAAGTTGCAAGAGACTGAGAAGGTCAAGGTTTAGTAAATGATCACAACCTGTCTATGATTAGAACATAAAGAGATTGATCAAGAGGCAAACCAGTGCTATAGACCAAAGCTTTGCCTCTAATAGAAAGTAAAATCTCATTTAGATGCCAAGGTTCAGTAAACAAAGCATAGGTGGAGCCCTCACCAATCCGAGGTGAACACAAATGAGTCGTCTAATCCATGATTTTAAAAAGTTTCCTCCAAGACCAAGAGTGATCAGCATGCATTTTAACTATAAAGATGGATTGTTTATTTAACAGATTATGCCTACATCAAGCTATCCACAAGGAGTCCTTTACATTGGAGAAAAGCCTCCAGAAATGCTTAGCAACTGTAGCACAGTTCCAAGCAGTCAACTCCCTAATACCCAAGCCTCCTTCATCCTTAGGAGAACACACTAACTCTCAAGAAACTTTTGCCCCAACAGCACGATCGGTATTGCCATTCCATAGAAAGTTCTTAAGGGTAGCATTGAGCTTCTTCATAACCATTTTGGGCCGAATAAGAAGGTTGGCCCAGTAGCCTTGGATAGTACGTAAAATAGATCTGATGAGTTGAAGTCTACCCGCATAAGTATGTAAAATAGATCTGATACATTATTTTTTATTTTCTCTCTATTCCTGACTATCTCTTCCTCTCTCCTCCTATCAGTAAAGTAATGTTACTTGACAATGACGTAGAAGTTTTATATTTTATGTTGCGATAATAATTCTCTCATTTCTTTTCTTTTTATAAGTAAAACTCTCTATTTTGTAGTCTTAAAAAAGTTATCTATTTTCTTTCCATTTTCTCTCTTTTTGTACTTTCTTTAAATTTATCTAGAATTAAACGTAATTAAAACTAAGAATTTAAAATCAGTGGCTAAAACGTGTAAAATAGATAAATCAAAAATTAAAAAGTGAGTATGAAAAAGTATCCATGTGGTGGAGCTGTTTATAAGTAGAATCTAAATTCAGATTTTGCTGTTTATTATATATCTTTTTTCCCCCAAAATTCAAATGAATCACAGCCTCTCAAGGGCAAAATGCAAAGGAAAACCTCAAAGGCCATAGATTTTTGGTGCGAAAAATCATGGCCTTGAATATCGCAGTTTCTTCTCTTTACCCAAAGCCATTGTCTTCTTGTCCTTCGACATTTGGGAACCCTAGACAGAATTCCCACTTGAAATTTCCCTCTTCATCTTCTCTCAAACCATTTGCTCAGTCTGAGGGTACAGAAGCTGAAGTGAAAGAAGAAGAGAACCCTTCTCTCTCTGGTATGCATAACTTTATTCTTTCATTTATAGCATTTTTCGCCACTTTTAGGATATCTATTTGAAAATTAGGATATGAGTCGTCCGTGGGTATAAAATTCTTCTTGTTTTGTTTTCCTGAAAGAATCTGGAGTTTGCCTAATGCGAAATTTTGCATAATTGATTGAGGTTAGTGTGAAATCTAGTTTTAGATGAAAGTAGGAGTTTCTTTACATGGAGAAAATATTGTATAGTACAAGTGTACTAGAATTTCATGTTTGCCAAGTGTATATGAGAGAGTGAGAGCATGGTGAGTAGAGGTCTCTAGTCAAGTAAGTGGTGCCATGAGAGTATGAAAGCTGTAATCAAGTAAGTGGTGTATGGTAACATGGAGGTTAGATTTGGAGTGAATGATGAACACGTCAGTAGCCTAGGGATGAGTTCCTTCAATGGAGCAATGAAAAACTGCAACTTATGGAGGTAGGTCTAGTGGTCTAAACGGTAGAGCGCTCAAAGAGGGCCTCATTAAGGCGACAACTACAAGCCATCCAAGGTAAAAATCACCTTGGGCGGGGTTAGTGCCACGGTGGTGACGTATGGCATATTATCACCACATGTAATCATATAGGAGGTAGACAAACTGGATTGTCAGTCATGTCGCCAGGGCAAGTTCGTTGGTAAGCCAGGCTGACATGCTAGCCAAGTCACCTCGGGTTTTAGATTGACATGCCTTAAAATGAGCGGATTGTGTGTCACATGAACTTCAAATTTGCAAGTTTCGTTCGGATGTGATTACAAAACAGTCAAAGTAGTCAAAGTGCAGAAGCTGTGGTTTTATACCACTTAAAATTCAAAACTATTTTCATTACTATCAATTGAAAGTTTTCTGATATATTCATGTTCTTCATGAAAAACCATAGTCTAACTTATTTTGTTTGGCGAAGTTACAATTCTATGGATTTGGAGTCATGTGACTCGAACTCACGACCTCGTGAATATATGAAAGTGGTATTTAACAATTTGTGGGTTTAAAAAGAGAATCTAACTTGAATTGCAATATATTTCGTAATCCAATATGCTAAATAATTTTGTCTTCCTCAGGATTTTTAACAATACTTTTTTTCGTCTTTAAAAGGATCATCTTCTTCTGCACGTGCGCGGCTCGATCTCTTAGAACAACTCACTTCAACTAGCCAAACAATTGATGGTATGTGACCTCTAGCTCGCCTTAAGAACAAACTTGCAATTGATGGTATCTTCCACTTTTAGCCATTTCTTTTTCTCCTCCATGTACTTAATCTACGCAATGATCAGGTTACGAGAGTGATGGCAGGTCTCCGAAAATCACAATACGCAATCAGCTCGCACGGTTGGTTGGAGACAGAGATGATGATTTTAGCATTCCATTGGGTGAAAATCTAAAGAAGGTGAGTGAAAAGTTTTTGACGATTTCACAGAAAAGAAATATCAGAAGACAAGCTTATTTGAACGAAGTCTCTCAGAGGAATGATTCAGTTTTCTTTGCCACCATTGGAGCATTTGTAATTCTTCCACCTATTGTAATACTAGGAGTTGCTATATTAACTGGTTATGTGCAGCTTTTTCCTTGATGTATATTTCCCCTATAAATAATAATTTCATATAGAAATTTAAATGGCATTTTCACGTTTTTCTTGTTAAAGATCCAGTTCTTCAAATGTCTTGTTTACTTGAGAGTATTTACATGGTATTTTTAGGTTAGTAGAGTTCTACTATAATTTTTGTTAAACCTCTCTTTTGGTCCCTAAACTGTGCCTTCTTTTTCATTTTGGCCCCTAGTCCTTTAACCCGATTTTTATCGAGTCTTTATTATCTATTTTATAGTTCATGTTACAAAATATTCGTATCAAATATCATATTTGATATGACAAATCATTTGGCAGATTGATAACTTTGTATTTAAGCCATCATTTCATTCTTATGTGTCATTATTTCAAAATATTTTACTAATAGAGTAGATAGTAAGGACCTGATTAAAATCATGTTAAATGTTTAAGGAGTGAATTGATTAGAAAACGAAAAATTGGTAATGTTTGATTAAGCTCACGATTTTCCTTTCTCGAAATTAGTGAAAGTTTCGACTCGAGAGATTAAAGAATTACAAAAACAATTACGTTGAGAGACGGATATTTTATCTTTTTAAATAAAATAACTATTAATTCTGCAAACATTCATAAGTAGAGGAATGATGTTAATTGCTAATAATTTATGTCCAAACCAACGAATATAAATTTTTAGGTGTTTAAAATTCATCCCTAGAATAAAATATAATAAAACGAGTAATATTTATTATGTTAGTCATAGTTCATAATTTCATTTGATTCTCAGCAAGAAACAATCTGCAATTCCTTTTGACCCAACTGATTGCCTAGAATTACACTTTGATTTTGTATATAATTCAACTTGTCTTGGAAAAGGTAAAGAAAAGAAAAGAAAACAATCTCAGCTGTGAAAATAATATTCCAAAGCTTTATACTTCTTGATGTCTTTTCATGGTAAGCTTGTAAGCCTGAGTACACATTCAATATTCCCAATAGTGACACTGAAGTTCCAACCATCCAATGCATAAAAAACCACATGCTTCTTCTTCTTGATCCTCTGCATAGTGTTAAGACTTAGTTTCAAACTGAAAGGGTCAACTGTGAAACCAAAGTTTTGGTAATCTCAATTTTCAATATAATTTCATAGAATTTTTTTCAAAAGATTTTGTGTAAATAGTTTTTAAATGGAATTTAATTGTTTTTAGGAGAAATATGCTTCAAAACTAGCTAATTTTATGTGATAGGGGCTTGATTATAAATTTTTTAACAGTGGCAAGTGCTAAATTGACTAAAATTAAGCGACGGATGTGATTGCTAAACAACCAAAATACAATGACATTTCAACATCAAAACACTAATAACAATTTGTCATATGTATTTTTCACTCTCAAGAATTGTTTGGTCTTAAAATAAAAACTTACATATGTGGGTTTAATCGTTTATGTTATAAATCAGTGCGAGTATTATTTTCCTATTTTTTTCCTCCCTATTCGGTATTTCAAGATTTTTATTCATTGACACATGGATGTTTAAACATACATGGCATGAAAATAGAGATTGATAGAGATTTACCTTTGGGGGCGTACAAGAGCAATAAGAACTTGTAACCATATCATTCCATAGAGGCCAATTCCTATCCTTTGATGAATATTGTTGAAAGAATTGTTGAGATTCTTTATGGACATCACTGCTCCGATAGTTGCTAGAAGTACAGCAAGCATCTGAGTGCATTCATAACGAAAAATCTCTGTTTATTTTATTATAAACACTTAACGCTAAAAAATTGTTTCGTACGAAATTTATAAGATATCACAAGAATTTGCTGTTAGGAAAGTGATAGAAAATGGGTATGGACGAGAGAAATATATTCTCTCTTGTTAGGATCAACATGGACCATCAAGATCACTTCAACACAAATACTAAGCTCCATGACAATTATTTTTTGTTTTCTTTTTTTCAAAGACAAATTTAAGTCATCCTTAGAAAGAGGATCCTCTCTTTTCACCAAAAATTGTTTGTATAAGTTCCTTTATTTTTGTATTTATTAATTGGGGCATTCCCACAATACGAGAAAATTCAAAGTAATTATTGTTGTCTGTATATAAATATAATATTTTATTAATATTCTTAGAATGCAAAATAAATATATTTTTTAAATTAAAAAATATGCACACATGACATCAAATAATATGAATAAGCAATGATAATTTTCTCCAATTATATGAAATTAAAGCTATAATTTTTCTAGTAAGTTACATCAAAGTGATTATTATCTTTGTTCTTTCTTGTCCAGCAAATTTGTAATCATGATAATATATCTCTATATAATCAACTAATGTGGGCTTGAAAAATCTATTATATATTAATAAGTACTTTTTACTTTAATTTCTATATTAAAACTTAAGATTAGGCATCTCTTTCTAATTAGTAGAGGAAAATTTTCATTGCTTTGTAATATTTTAATGTAATTAGATTGAATTTTTTTCCCTTTTTTAATCCTTCTTGAGTTACACATAAGTATAATATAAGAATTCTTCTTTGTATGATTTTTGCAGCTGCATTATATACTAATTTACTTTATATATACAAGTTAAATGAAACCAGTCTTAATCCAAATATTAAATTAATCAATACTTATGTAAAAATATATGATTTTCTTTAAATATTTTTCTAATGCTTGGAAACACTTTTTCAAGCAGCAATTACATCTTTAAAAGTATAAAAAAAATATGTTATGAGTATATCAAAGTGCTAATTCAAACTCTCTAGTTATTAGCTAATATAATGATTCTAGGTAAATATAAAAAGAAAAAACATTTATAAAAATATTGAATATTTTGTGTTAGAACATAATTGAATATAAAAAATTATGGAATTATGGAAGAAAGGGAAAGAACCTACATATACTTGTGCTACAATAAGAATATGCATGGATCTTTAAAAAATGAAAAAAAATAATACAATAATAAGAAAGAAAAGTAATAGAAATCAAGAGAAAATAAATAAATTAAGATTTTCTTAAAGCTTGATTAGTGATTCCTATTATCACTATGCTATCATCCATATTTTCATTTACTTTTCTATCTAAATTTCAATTTAAAAAAAGAGAAATTATTGAAGAAGTAGGAGAGTAAAAATAATGCTTGCCTGTAAAATGACATGAACATAGAAAATAATTTTGAGCCTTCTTCCACATTCCTCTCTATTAGACAATCTGATAGCAGTTATCCCCACAGGCATCAAGAACCCCATTGAAGCCCACAGCAGAAACCCATGAACCTTTATATCAAACACTAGCTTTGAACTCAACTCTTCCTGTCACATTACAAACAAAATCACCTTTTTGCACAAAAGAAACTCACTAATTAGCTAATTTTTCACATAGAATAAAAAATTAATTGAAAAAGACAAAAAAGACCATGAATAGGAGTGGAGAAGCTAGAACCTTGTGGGTATCATCTTTGTGTGATGAATTTTTGATGTAATGTTGGGATGAAGATGAACTGACTGGTTGTAGAATAAGAAGCAGAGTAAGAGTAGCATGAATGGTGAAAAGATAAGCTTTGTGGGTTTTGACCATTTTCTCTGTGTTTAAAGCAAAACAACCTCATATATAAGCCAATTATGAGAGATAACCACACACCTTATATGCTTGACATTTGAGAAACATACATACAAATCTTTGGTGCATTCTAGCTATTACATGACAATAAAGCAAAACAGAGCAGGACCACACACGCATACGGAGGAAGGGGAGAGAGAGAGAGAGAGTGGGAAGTGGGTATTGCATGGAAGTTGATGGGGTTCTGTTGATGGAAAAAGATGGGAATTCGATAGAAAATGAAATTTCAATGAAGTGGGTTGAGGTTTCTTTTCGAAAGCGAAGTGATGATGGAAGAAAATGGAGATGTCAGAGAAGAAAAATTTTCCATCTCTCAATAAAGAAGAAGTTTGAATAAGATTGAAGTGGGAATGCTCGTATATACCTTATCTTTAAGAACTACCCGATTGTTTTTATTTATGTGTGTATGTTTTTTGAGGAACTACCCTTTGGTTTATACACAAATTTCCATGGTTCAGTAACCAATGTTTTGTTATTGTCATTCCTTCGTTAAAAATTTGCAAAAGCTCTATTCCTTGGTTGGTTTATTTTTACAATATTGTGCCACATATATACATATACGTGTATTCATATAATGATATGATAAAAGGATAAGGGCACTAGTAGTAGTGTCTTTCCACATATAAAATGTACTATTAGTGCATACTTTCTCTTATAACTGAATTACAGTAATTTTATAATGACCAAGTTGTAGATGAATTTTTAATTGATCAAGTAATGTGTCAATCATTTATGAGTTTATTTGAAAAATCATTAAATAAATGATAAAACGTCAATACATGAACGATTCACATATCATTTAGTCAATTGAAATTTATTTTATAATTTGGTCGGTCTAGATTTGCTCAATGAATGAAGTATGATTACAAGAACATTGCTTGTTATCATGACGATCTCGATAAGACGTTGTCGTTCACATCATTGGTAACAATATAATAAGAATACTTCTCCAAGTGAAGTATTCAGTATTATTTTGACCCTAAGCTCTATTTCAATATGATCTTGATGAGTTGACTCACCTATACGTCTTGTTAGTTAGTTTACTACTTAGAGTTACTTCATGTGTTACTTAACGTAAAACATATATTGGATCTATTTCTACCGTATGAAAAAACAAAACTCAACTGTTATTGTTTTATGCTTATTTAGAATCTCACCTCATCTTTGATGGCTCAGCCAGTTTGAAAGGCTACGAATAAGACTATATGAATCTATGTGTTTTGTAGTTTAGATGATTACGATGTTAAATATTGAGTTAATAGATTTTATTATAGAGTCCCAAAAAATATAAAATACACCCATGCACTTTGATCAAACTATAAATTATACTCCTATATTTTTTTATATTTTTATATCATACACTTTGACTAAACTGTAAAATATGCTACTAGAAGAACTATTTCTAGATAATCTACTCATTGCTAAAAAATAATTAAATTATTCTTATGATGGAAAATTTCATATTGTATTTTGATTATTAATCTGTTGTGATTTCTACAACCTCCTACCAGGTTCTCTCTTCGCCACTTTGCCCCTACAAGAGAAGTTAGTCCGCGTTTTAATAGATCACAGAACAACAATTGGTTGGACAATAGCCGACATAAAAGGGATTAGTCCATCCATGAGCATGTACTAAATTTTGCTTGAGGATGGAGCAAAGCCATTTAGGGAAGCTCAACGTCGATTGAATCCTCCTATGATGGAGGTTGTAAAGAAATAGATCTTGAAGTTGTTAGATCTTAGTGTGATTGGGCAATTTTAGACAGCAAATGGGTGAGTCTGGTTCAAGTAGTTCTAAAAAGATCTAGTACCATCGTGGTTAAGAATGAATAGAATGAGCTAGTACCAACTCGTGTGCAAACCGGGTGGCGAGTTTGCATTGATTATCGCAACCATTACAAGAAAAATGTTTTTCTCAGCGGTTATGCCAATCGTCGGCAAAAAAACTGGCAAAACTTTTGGCGGCGGTTTTTAAAAACTACCGCCAAATGTTTTACGTGTAGCGGCAATTTGTACGATATTTTACGGCGGTTTAAAAATCACACCTGCTCTTTCATCTAATTCTAGCTTCTCAATCTTATTCTCTTACATCATGATGCTGCTAACTGTTTTCCTCTTCATCATCGTTGAAACAATGATTCAGGGAATGTAGGGAAACGTCTCAAAGGCTTTGAAAAGTTTGCATGTAGAGATTTCTTGATTGCCTCATCTCTCTTCTTATTGTATTCCTAAAATATGATATTTTGAAGCGCTTGATACTGCATAAAGTTGGCAGCTCACTGCAAAAAGACTTTAGATTCCTTAACTTTCTGGAATAAGTTGCAAATGAGGGGTGGGATATCATCTGGCTCCAAATTACAGAAGTGTTCTTCCGCAGGCAAGGTAGATGTACATCCCACCAGTTCCTTAACTGAACTTGTTACCTTTTGCTCCATTAGCCTTTGGATACATAGAGAACTAATTGGGCTCCAAATTTAAATCACAATTTAAAATTTATAACTTTGATAAAATTCGTATAATATCTAAATTATAACCCATTATAAATTTAAACTTACAAAGTATAGTGTAAGTTGATATTTGTGTTGAAATTCTACTTGATCACAATTAAGAAGTTTTTCTTGGGTTATCGCTATTATAAAATCTCTGAGCCATGTTTAGTCAGTCAAAACATTTAATCACTTGATACGTGGGTTTGCATAATTTGAGTTTAATGCTTTCTTGGGGACTCAATCTCTGGCCAGTGGTTCATTTATCGACTTTCATTTTACTCCATCAATTTCAAATCATTTATGAAATCGATCCCCTTTTTACTGTACAAGAATATGTAGAGCCCGGCATGTCTGGAAGCACAAAAGAACGTTATTTTGCTGATATTATTACCAGTATTCAAGACTGGGTCATTCATAGCATGACTATACCTTCTCTATTCATTGCAGGTTGGTTATTCGTCAGCACGGGTTTCGCTTACGATGTATTTTGAAGCCCTCATCCAAACGAGTATTTTACAGAGAGCCGACAAGAAATTCCATTAATAACTGGCCGTTTTGATCCGGAACAACTCAATGAATTTAGTAGATCTTTTTAGGAGGACCCCATGACTATAGATAAAACCTATCCAATTTTTACAGTGTGATGGTTGGTTGTTCACGGACTAGCTGTACCTACCCTTTCTTTTTTGGGGTCAATGTCAGCAATGCAGTTCATCCAACGAGAAACCTAATCTGAATTATAGAGCTATGACATAATCAAACCCGAACGAACAAAATGTTGAATGAAATCGTACCAGGGAATTCTGACTTCTATTTTTACTTGCTATTTTCTTTTCCTATTATTTCTTCAATTAAGAGAAAAAGAGAATAGTAAAATAATAGGAATTCTCTTATCCCATTCGTGTCTCAACACCTAATACCCTAAGATCAACTGGTTTAGGAGCTATTAGCTGGAAGCTCGTTAAGGAAAAGAGAAGTTTAAGGAAATCAAATTAAAAAAATTGGTTGGGAGTGGTTGATAGTTCAAGAGGTGAAAAGTGACAGTTTGGGGGTGTGACAAGAGAAGTTGGGTTAAACTCGTTGATTCCTAAAATACATGTGTGATTATGGGTAAAGATTGAGCCGAAATAATACTCTTTATGCTACCTTAAACCCTAGCTATACATCATAAGCCTATGAAAGTCCTACTGATCTAGAATGATGTGGTTTGCCTTTATTAGTGGAAAATGACATAAAAAATTGGCCTATGGAGTTCTAATCTATTTATGATTAATATATCCAATTTTATAAGATTTGGTTACATAAACTCATTTGAGACTAGGAAAATTAGATGACTTAAGGTGACACACACACACTTGGGATTTTAAAGTGTAGTTTTATACGTTGTTTAAAAGGAAAAAAATCAAATTTAATGAAACTCAGCCCGAGATCCAATGAAGAACGGTGCGAGGGCTCATCGCACTGTATTCAAACTCTGTTTGTATGCTCGTCTCACACCACCACGCTTCGGCAGAGAAAGAAGTGCGGAGCTTTCGTCGTCTTCTTTGTAAGTCTAAGTCTTGTCGTGGGTCTGGGTCTGAAAAACCAGATTTGAAATGGCATAGGCCTGGGTCTTGCACCGTTTATATAGAGGAAAAATAGATCTGAAATGGATGAGTTCGGCGAGAACGGAGCGTTCATCAGTCGTCTTCTTCAGCGATAATACAAATGTCGTCTTCTTCGAACAAAAACTCATTATACAAAGAGAGGGCATCGTAGGGCAATGCTCAGAAAGGTAATTCTGAAAATGTATTAAGGGCAGTTGATGGGTGTGCGGTAAATCTAGACACACAGTGAAGGACTACCATCACAAAAAGGAACAAAACAATAATAACCGACCCGAGAACAACAACGAAGGGAACCATGCAAATATGATGGAGATTGACGATCTATGTACGATGGTTTCTGAGATATGTATGGTCACTAACGCCAAAGGAGTGGTGGGTTGGCACTGGACTGAAGTACAAATAGATTTTGTTGCTCTTGCCACAAAAAAATGTACTTCCTAAGAGCACAGGAAGAAACACTCTCATCAATATTTTCTCATTCTCAATAGTAGTACACTCGTAATTAACATAATTATAAAAAATCTATTGATAACTAAATTTTTTTTCTCGAAGCTCCGACAACGGTTTGTCGACTAGCATCCGCATGTTGTTGTACAAATCCAAATCATAGTCTAACTGTCCACCAACGTCTTAAGGCCAATAATCACAGAAAAGTCCAGTGGGTGCATCGTCATTTCACCCACTTCATCTAAATGAAAGGTGTGGGTTGTATCCCACCATTTCTCTGATAGGCTCTTTAAGAGGACGTGATCCATCTGCCCCGTTTTCAAGATACTTATAAAGTATCTAAACCCGGAAGCATCAACGTTCCTTTTCACATTTTCAAGTAGCATTTTGTACCATGTAGGTATCAGTGTGGTGTTCCTAAAACCACATACACCATCCTCATAGAACTCAGCCTAGGAAACCAAAATTTAAGTCACGACTCAATGAAAAAGTAGTGTGAAGAAAGATGTATTACATAGGAAAAAATATCAAAGAAAGCAATGGCTATAATCTATAATCTCCATTGTGACATTTCGTCGAACACCTTATGGGCACTTAAACATACACTGATTGGTTCAGTCATCCGACAATGATCACTGATTGGTCCAGTCATCCGGTAATTAGCTCAAGGGTCTTCTGAAGACAACTATAGGATGCTCACAGCATATTGTCACATGTTAGAATAAAAAAATTCAGGTACTTATTTTTTATTTTTCCATCATAATGTATACGCATGTACTACACGAGCCTTGTGTAACCATCGTGTAGTCTACTCGTTGGTTACATGGACCTCATGTAGTCTACATGATGCCTACACTGACCACGTGTACTCATCGTGTAGTCTATACGATGGTTACACTAACCTCGTTTAGTCTACACGATGATCACACAGACCTCATGTAGTCGGCCAGGTACTCGATGACATGATCATTGAATAAGACATAGGGTTTTGTTCGAGACAATTCACTATTATGTCTTTCTTATTCACAGTCAATAAAAGAGTTAAGAAAATATAACAAGAGGGGTAAAATGGTAATTGTACATCATGCTCTTATTACTGATATTCATGAAGGATAATATGTAAAATATTCTATGGACCGTGAAATAAAAGTATTTATTTGCACCAACAGAAAATGTAGCGCGCATGAATCGAGAATTGATTCGGCATCAGACCTATAGTAGAGTCGTATGATGTTAGGAATCAATAGGTCATGAATTTATGGAGATAAATTCACCGACTAGCTTCTCAATCTTATTGCTCTTGGTTCTAAAATCCGCCAGCTCAGCGTGGTGGACCATACGACTAAGTATCCTTAGTAACGTCTTGTTAGTTGCCTCGGCTTGACCATTCCCCTTGGGATAATAATGTGTGGACTTATCATGACGGATGTCGTATTCTTCGAACAATTCAGCCACTACCTTGCTTGTGAATGTCATCTCATTGTCCGAGATGATTCGTCTTGGTAGCCCAAATCGGCATATGATGTTCTCCTTGATAAAGCATCCATATGTAACCTTTTGACGAATTTGAGATGGGTCCAATGAAGTCCAGAGCCCATGTATGAAATAACCAAGATACCTCCGTTGGGTGCAAGGATATGGATGGGGCATCTATAACGTTTCTGAGGACTTGGCAAGCGTGACATTTTCGTGCATAGTCCAATGTATCAACTTCCATGGTGGGCCAATAGTACCCTATCCTGAGCAATTTCTCGTATAGCCTCATGCCTCCTTGGTGTTCGCCATATGCTCCTTTGTGTACTTCCTCCATGATAGTTCGTTGTTCATCAATACCCAAACACTTAAGAGTACGGTCGTCCATATTTAACCCTGCATAACTCTCCATTGAGCATAAAGAAATGAGGACCCCGTTTCTAAATAGTGGAGGCATCTGTTGTGCTTGATGAGAAGTTGCTTCCAAATTCAGTTACCTAATAATTGTGACGTAAATATTAAGAAAATGATATTTTAAATAGAAATATTAATTTACATGAGATCCTAACATGACAATTTGGATGCCAATGTGCTTAAGCCACATGTCGTTTTAATGTTAATAATTTATCCACTTCTCAGTCCATACAACCTTTATCATCGGTCAAACCGAGTTCTTTGTAGTATTAGAACTTTGATATCTACTCACAGACCTCATGTGAAGGAAATTGTGCAAACCACAAAATTAGACCACTATGGTCTCCAAGCCACCACCGCATAACAATATGTCACTCTTGAAATCCCTCAAGAGCTGCTTCATGGTTGGCAGACACAAGGCTATACACACTTACATGTTGGTGCTGTCCGACTTGCCTTGACCCTCCATGGTAGAAAAGGGATTACCGCTATTGCTCGGATTACTCTTCTAGACACCACCTTCACATCCTACCGTAATGCGTTGATTGGCTCCATTCTCACCACCCTCAGTAATGGCACTGTCATTACACTATTGCCTCGGACTTTAATATTAAACTTTTAGACCTAACTCTATCTCAGAGACTGAAAGTTCAAGTCCAGATTGTAGGCGTAGAATAAGATTCCAGAGATATCATGGCCACCCTGCATCATCAGATCATTTATCGCCTCCAAAATCACTCGTTTGATCTTCATTTTCCCAATTCTACTCAAGATGCCCTTTTTGCTGTCTCTGACAGGGCAGATAATACTTCTATCATCCAGATCCCTAGGCATATCTCCAAAGTCAAACTCATGCAACTAATGCCTCTCGAATGGATCAATAACTATTCCAGTTTCATGCCATTCAACGTGATGTTCATACTCCTGCCCCTCCTCACGTGCACCGTCTCCCCGATGGGACCATTAAGACCATCTTTGCCAGACCTGGCACAGCAGAGCCTTCTTCTTCCAGATCTGTGTTTTCTAGAAGTATTTTGACTATCACTCATGCTTACACGCCCTCGCACAGCTGTCCTCCTATAGCCTGGATTGATCATGCGGCTCAACCCTGTTATGTGTCCCATGTAAATGGAAATTTCATCTGGAATGTTTCCCCAGACAGATGCAACCCTGAGTGCGACTGTGATGAGCCTATTTAGGAAGAAACAGATAGTGATGATGACTCGTGGTATCAAAGGGCTCCTCAAACCCACAAGAAGCCCAACAAATTGTCTTGTCGCTCCCAGGCATACCATCATCACTATGACGACAATGATTAAGATGGTTCTTCTAGCACTACCACTCATTGGGTTGGCACTCAGCCATCAGTATCTTCTCAGTAACTTTCTCTGTATGAGTTACTCCAAGAAACTGGCCATACAGACCTGCTCCCATCTATGCAACCAACATTGGAGTTTCAAATCCATTCTGTTCCTAGCATCATTCCCTCCATCGCCATGATGGAATCATACGAACACGATTTTCCACCATTAACCAGACACACCAACCCGATTACGGAAGTGTCTACCAGACCTTTCTCCATTCCTACTGAGATCACTCCAACAAGAGAACCTAAGTCTCTTCTTGTGGCTGAAGATGGCTGAAGAGGTGCTTAATTGGCAGTCCGAAAATGTTGTATGTCAAAATTGGACTCTCATAAAGATTGATGCTAAACTAGATCAGCTACATCTACAATCTGATACTCTATCCACCCAAGTCGGTCAGATCTTTGACCAACTTCAGTTGCTTCGGGACATGTTAACATCAAAAGCTCTGCACTTAGATACGTAATTAAAACACCTGGCCGAAAAAGATTACATAGGCCCAAATTCAACAAGATATCTACCGAATAGAGGCATATATGGCTAAGGATAAATCACAAACTCTTTATGATCCATATCCTTCCTATCCCATGAGCAGTCAAACTCCTAGGTATCTCTCCTCTTCCATGCCCTATCCAAAAGCCTCCGACTATAATAATCTGTTCAAAATGGCTTACCCCATTTTAAGGCAACTCAGACAATCTCGGTCGACAACCATAGCTCCCCTAGTGCAACATGCTCCTCTTTCTTCTATACCTCCTAGTTTTCAAATCCATTCCACTCCCCTGGCCTCAACTTCCTCTACGACGAAACCATCTGTTCTACCAGTCCATCCTCCTCCTTAATCTCAAAAGTTAAAGGCTCCTCTGGATCCTGATCTGACAATCCAGCCGTTACAAAGTCTCTCCAGTTTAGTTTCAGAAACGGATACCTCCAGCATTGAGGATATCTCTAGTCTTCCTTCCGAGGCATGCCAAACGGATATTTCTACTATTTCCATGGTCCAACCTGGTGATATCGATGAGGAAGAACCCTCTGTAGATGATCTTCCTCCTCTAATTCATTCCCAAGAATCGAGGAACATATATAAACCAACAACTGGCCATTGGTTTACTTTTGATGATCTTCCTCCAAATAAATGGCGTGATCGTCTTCATGAATTTGGTGCTTGGATTGACTTACAGTTCTGATGTTGTCTTTTGAAGACTAGAGGGGAAGAATTTGTTGTCTACCTTTTCAACCCCCTCCATCCGGACGAAAAAGATCCCTAACTTTAGAAAATTCAGATATCTTAGGCGTAAAGACTTTGCAAGTATAAGGCCTTGGAATCCAAGAATCATCCCAGATATCAATATTGCTCCCATCACCTACACTCCATCTCACACCATGCGTAAGAATTTTTTGACCTTCACACAAACTATGCTAGCCCCATGATGGATGTCTCCCAATCAAAGTAGAAAGAAAATCAGAATCTCAGAAACATTTACTCTTCAGGAACGAGGCAAGTAGAGAATTCGGGTTAGGCAGGATCCACCATCCTTGTTTAGCCAACAACGCTATATTAAAAGCAGATAAGTATTTAAACCCCAATCCACCTTCTAACTTGGGACGAGCAAATCTATCCCACAAATCTCAGTCGATACCTGACTTGCAAGGAGATGAGCTCCACCAGTAATTTACCATGTAACTGTAAATTTTCTTACACAAAATGATCAGAAGCTTGAAACAAGACATTGTATAGTTGGGGATAACCATCGCTATAGATTTGATTAAAATTTCACGACCAGCCGGAGATAAGAATTTCTCTGACCATCCTGATACACGCTGAATGATTGAGTCCATGATGCTTCTAGAAATTCAGTTTTCGAAACTCCAACCCCTCCATTAAAAATTTCGTAAAAAATAACTTTAAAAGACATGCGCCACGCACGTGCCTAACGTCCGTCAACAGGTCTGTTAAAATTATTAATAACAAAAAATACTAAATAAACTAATTTACACAAAAAACTAAAAAAAACCCCAAAAAATACCTAAATCCCTAAATTTCACCTTCCCCTTCCAGCGACTAACCCCCTTCCCCTCCTCTGATTTTTCTGGCAACGAAGCAGAATGTTTGTCTATAAGTTTTAACTCTGATTGATCTTGTCCTTTGTGTTTATTTGGACATTAGGGTATAATAGATAATAGAAGGGGAAGGTGAAATTTAGGGATTTAGGTATTTTTTGGGGTTTTTTAATTTTTTTGTGTAAATTAGTTTATTTAGTATTTTTTATTATTAATGATTTTAACGAACCTGTGAACGGAAGTTAACGGACATCAGACACGTGGGTGGCACATGCCTTTTAAGGTTATTTTTGACGGAATTTCTAACGGGTATATTTTGTAGTTTAGTCAAAATGCAGGGGTATAAAAATACGAAAAAAAAGTTTAGGAGTACAGTTTGTAGTTTGGTCAAAACGCAAGGGTGTATTATTTTAACCTTCTTTTATTTAAGTGAAATAATAACTCTTATATAATTCATTCATGCGGTTCTCGTAATATGAGATATTGGTGTGTCTAGTGAAGTACACGAGATTCGACGATTATTACTTGAGACGTCAAGTATGAATTTTTTTACGGATAACCGTTAGAATGAATATGGAGCTTAAGGATATTACAAGTGTCATAGTAGTCGATTCTGTTTCAGTGGTCGTTTCATTTCTTTTCTTGAAAAAATAGAACATTTATGATATTTTGGTGTTTCGATATTTCATTTCGAAAAAAAACTTATAAAATATATTTTAAATAATATAATAAATAACCAGCAAGATATACATAATTCTCATTAGAAAATTTATTAATTTTAAGAACTCTACTTATTCCAAGCATTCTAATTTATTTAAAAGTATGGGTGTAATTCTTCATGTGAAAAAGTAGCAAAATGATATACAAATCACACAATTAATCTAAAGAAATCACTCATTCGATAAAAAATAATTAACCATTTAATTAAATTTATAATATAAATAAATCACCACATTTTATCTAAACAATTATCGGTTCTAAAAATTAATTATAGAAAAAAAAATTTAATTAATTATAGAAGAAAAATTAGCTTTATTAAATTAAAAATTATTATTGAACAAAAAATAAAGTAAAAAAATAAATTACATGCCATGAGATTTGAACATTGGTGGGAAAATATTTATTACCGTGTGAAATGGGCATAGCTTCGGTTGAAATTGATCGAATTTGGGGATAAAAATTTATCTCCCCTATTTCATTCCGTTCCCATCCCAAAACTAGAATATTTCAGTCATTCTGATCTAAGTGAAACAGAATTGTCTACTACGACGAGTGTCATATTATGTCAATGATACTTCACATAATTATCCATGATATTATGTTATTGAGGATAATCACATGATAAATAATACGTGGAGGTTTATTATTTAGGGTAATATTAAATATCCTTCGAGTGCAACTAGGTTTTTATGGCGAAATTAACCATGGTTAATAATCAATTATTCTATTATGAATTTAAACTTTAATCAATAAATTTTAATAATTATTGGAGTTCGTACCATTTTTTCAACCCGCGGATATGAGTTCCTTGGTGCTAAGACTAATTGGACATCAGTTTCCACCTCGACACATCTAGAAACGAATAGAAGCTTAAATGAACTCGATGGAAATACTATTTAGATGGAATGAAGGAGAGACCCAATCCTTTTCTATTGCTCCAATATGGGGCAGGCTAAGGCTCTTTGAAATTGGGAGGAAATGATTTATGGAAATAATCACGCTTTACCTGATTCCTTTAAAATCTGATTATAAATTATAAATTTAATTATTTATTACTATTTTAAAATTTAATTCTAAACGGGTTCCACAATATTGTTCGGAATAAAATTTTTGACTTCATGAAATGAGATTTCTAATAAAAATGTGATGATATTTCTTATTTTTTATTCAATTAGAATGAATTATGAAAAGTACATTATACCCTCAAAATATGTATTCAACCAACTTTCACTTATTCTATTTATTTTTTTTGAAGGACATTTTAGTAATGTCATATATTTTATTCTGATTCATTGATTTAGTAAACACAAACAATCTAATTCCTGATTATGACTCATAATAATTAATAAACACATTCATCTGATTCTAGATTTCGATTCCTAATCATTCCATTCTTCATCTGATTTTTAGAAAAATTCATTCCACATTTCATCAGATTTCAAATGCAAGTAAACATGCCATAATTGTTAAAATATAATGTGAAAAAATTAAGATTATTATCTTTAGTACACATAAAGTATCATGGTAAAATTTTAGATAATAAATAATTTTCTACTACTTTTTAAATATATCCTGAAATTAAATATAATAATATGATAAAGTTGAGCATTTGAGGAACAAAAACTTCAAAAATGGTGAGAATCTCAATTATCACTTGTTTCTTCAACCAAACATGAGTAAGTCTTCAAATTCAACATGTTCCACGCATGTTGCTAAGGATGGCCGTAACCAAACATCTCCTAAGTTATCTTTGTTTTATGAGAAAAAAAGTGAAAAAATGTTTTGATTCGAATGCTAAGACAAAGTTATTATTTAGTCGGTCACCTCCGAATATGAAAAAGAAGAGAGTGGATTTTCAAAGCAAGTTACAAGAGATATGTAAAGTTATTATCATCCATTATACGATCACAAAAATGATTTTGCTCGAAGGATTAGAGATTGAAGATTTCGATGCGTCGATTTCTTTTAATTTTATCAAGTCTTGAAAAATTAGAGATAAGTAAATTCAACTCAAGTAAAGTTTTAAGGGACAAAAAATATATTTATAGTATATATAAATGAGACTAAGATGTGAGAATCATTTTTAGACTTAAATAAATTCCTTAATTATCTTTCTTTAATGTTGAAATTAAATTTTAACATTTTAATGTGAAATATTACAATAAATTATATAACTTAAATTCAATTATAATAACACACATGAAATAACACGACACATAAAAAGCATAAAAAAATGAATCAAATATAAAATTATTAACTAAATTGTATAATTGAAAACAATAGAGTTTCAAGTAATTATATATGTTTAAATAAGATCTAATATGTTTTCCTAATTTCTATTAACAAGAATACTCTATATATTTTATTTTTGGGAATATATTTAGTTCTATTTCATATTTCGAAATATTAAATTAATAAAAAATTGATTATTTAGTTTATAGCATAATACATCTCTTAAAAATTATTATAATAAAAAATTATTTTAATTGATATATTATATCATAATTTAATATATTTATTTAAAAAATATTCAAACCATGTACATTTCACGAGTAAGTGTACTGGTATGTGACAGAGGTGACTTACAAATCCATTATACACATTTACCCGGAAAGTGCTACTTCTCAAAAACTTTCAGATTATATTTCAAAATTTTCACTTCAGGGCTAATTTTATAAAAGAAGAAGAAGAAAACCGAAAACCCGCCACCCCCACCTCCCCCTGTTTAGAGCTCCCAAGTGACTGAATCTAGCTTCTTAAAATTAAATCGACAAATTTCAATGAATACTCTCTAGAACATTTCTTTCTAATCCTTGCAGGATTGCAATTATTTTTCCATTCCCTCTTTCCAGTCATGGCCGTTGTATCGGTCGCCGCTGAGTGGCAACTCCTCCACAATCGGTACTACCGCAAGCCCGAGATTTTCTCGATGAGATGGAAACACATCGACCTAAGCCGCAACAAGGTCGCCTGCGCCCCCTTCGGCGGTCCGATCGCCATTATCCGTGACGACTCCAAGATCGTCCAGCTATACGCCGAATCCGCCCTCCGAAAGCTCCGGATCTTCAACTCTGCTGGTATCCAGCTATCCGAAACCGTTTGGAGAAACCCCGGTGGCCGATTAATTGGCATGTCGTGGACCGACGACCAATCCCTAGTGTGTGTCGTCCAAGACGGAACTATTTACCGTTACAACATCCACGCCGAGCTCCTCGAACCCAATATTTCAATGGGCAAAGAATGTTTCGAGCAGAACATTGTGGAGTGTGTGTTTTGGGGAAATGGAGTTGTATGCGTTACGGAGGCTAATCAGATCTACTGCATCTCGGATTTCAAGAATCCGACACCATGTAAGCTTGCGGACCCAGGGATTGAGGAATTGCCTCTCTGTATGGCGGTTATCGAGCCTCAGTACACCATGTCGGGAAATGTGGAGGTGTTGCTTGGGATTGGGGAGGCTTGTGTATTGGCGGTGGAGGAGGATATGGTACAACGGCTTGGGGAAGGCGTGCTTGACGGGCCGCTGCAGAAGATGGCGGTTTCCATAGACGGAAAGTGGTTGGCGGCTTTTACACACGACGGAAGGCTATTGGTTTTTACTTCTGACTTGCAGAAAACAATTATTAATCGCGAGTGTGAGGTAACTTTTTTGGTTTATCGTATTAATCGCGAGTGGATTCGAGCATCCTCTATGCTGCCAATTCTTTTTTTTTTTTTTCTAAATATATTTTCTGTTTGCAGTCAGCTCTTCCACCGCAGCAGTTAGCTTGGTGTGGAATGGATAGTGTGCTTCTTTATTGGGATGATATGCTATTGATGATGGGTCCAGTAGGAGATCCTGTGCGCTACCTTTATGATGAACCAATAATCCTTATCCCCGAATGTGACGGGGTGAGGATATTATCTAACACTAGTATGGAATTCCTGCAACGGGTACCTGATTCCACTGTATCAATCTTTAGGATCGGTAGTACATCTCCTGCTGCTTTACTATATGATGCCTTGGATCATTTTGACAGACGTAGTGCCAAGGTGATGTTCTCTGTGTGAGCGTGTGCGCGTGCCTGATGTTCTATGTATTACAGACTTTTATTTATGATCAACCAGAACAAGTGAGTTATTCTTAGTTATTATTGGGACAGACTAATGATCATGATTGTTGAGTAAATTTTTATCAGTTATCTGGTCTTCATACTGAATTGTTGTTCCTCTTTCATCTTTTTGATGAGGTACTGTTGTACCCTTTCTTTGATTTTCTTGTTTACTTTCTTACTCCTCTTGGTGCACAACTAAAATTTACTAATACTAGTAGAATGCTCTTGCGTAGTGGATAAGTAGTCTACATCAAAAGAAAAATGATCCAAAATTGTCAGAGTCAAACAGGCGTCTTTCTGATTCTTACTGAAAATGCTGAAATAATAATTGGGTTCTAAACCCATAAGCTAGAAATTAAACTCGAAGGTCATAACATATGTAGCTCATTGAAGTTATTGTAAAAAAACACTCATAGTTTGAGCAGAAGAACCATTAACATGGCCCATGTAATTCTTCGTCATAAGCCCCATGGAGCCTGTTGACAGCACATAGACTTTTGGGATGTGACTTAAGACTATCCTATTGCTTCAAGTACCTTCGTCATTAGTGGATAAGATACTTTTGAATGTTTCACTCCTATGTTTGGACATCATGCAACAATGAGGATTAGCGAGCCTTCCATTTCCTTTATTGGAGTAAATACTAGAATTAAGATTCTATTGAGTCACTAGCCATGTAAAAGCATGCACGCGCATGTGTGCGTTATGCATTTTGTATAGATGTAAAGAGCGGAGGAAGCATGATCAGCTGTTTATGATTTGTTAGTTCTCTTTCTCGGATATCTGAACGGAAGTATTATTGTTCACCAGGCAGATGAAAATTTGAGATTAATACGCTCATCCTTGCTTGAGGCTGTTGAAGCATGTGTTGATGCTTCTGGGCATGAATTTGATGCTTCACGTCAGAGGACTCTTCTACGAGCTGCAAGCTATGGCCAAGCCTTTTGCAGGTGAGTTTATTCTTAAATGGCAAAGGAGAACTAGTTTGAGAGGTAATTAGCCTTTTCATGTTGTTAGGTAGGTGTTTACCATATTTCTCTGGACTATTATGTTTTACCTTAGTAGGGCTAGGACATATTCTTAATGGGATTAGCTAGTTTAAGTAGTTCTCTCTGTTAAATATAAAAGTAACCATAACTTACGTTTGGGGGCATATGGGTTGAAAGCAATAGAAAAAAAATTCAGATAAATTTTATTTTTCGTCTGGTCGGTTTCCTTTTGGGTTTCAGTTTCAAAGCCCTTTATCATGCTATAGAATAAGTTTTTGAGGGGATTATGTTTGATCACTGATTGCCCCAACTTTTTTTTTTTAAATTTTTCGCTTGTGATAAATCATTCTTTTTATACAATCACAAGAGGATTAGTGTAGTGGTTGAGCTAGGACCCTGGGGCGAGCTGTAGGCCTTTATGTCTTGGGTTCAAATCTCCACTTCTGCTCTTGGGGTTGGGGCCATCGAATTGAGAGAATTTAATTGTCCTTTCAATGACCCGAGGTGCACTTGAGGCAAACTCCTTGCCGAGGGCATCCTGGGATTAGTCGAAGCTAAGCTTCGGACACCCGGTGCCAATCTAAAAATGTCATTCTTTTACACTCCTTACGCATTTATATCATAACCATTTCCATTTCCTATCTCCAAAAACAAAACCTTTTTCTTTATAAATGAATCGACAAATACACCTTCCCAATAAATTGGTTGTTTTGGAATGAACAAACCTGGGTTTCGGATGGGAATCACTATATTTGAGTCTTGGTTACCTAGAAAGAGATTTTTGCTTTTTCTTTTTCTTGATCAACGAAGTTTTTTACTTTCTCTTTTTCAGACCGACCAAGCTTGGCATGTGAAACTGGTTCCAGATAGGCATTTGCCCTCCGTATCTCACCATCTTTAACTAATCTCTTGCAAGTAAAGTAATTTGATAGTTGTTTGAACATTCACCTCATACTGTCTCTATTTTAAACTTGCCTTCTACTATAGAAAACGAAAAAAATGAAGAGCTTAACACTTGAAATCATAAGGTGAAACCAAGTGGAACTTTAAGTCTGTCTCCACTCTTTCTTTTGATAGCTTTTTAAGGCTGTTTCTCTCTGAGAGAGTTTGTGATTAATATATCCTTTATTTACTGATAAAAAAAATTGAAACCAAGTGGAATTTACTTTTAACTGATGTACTTCAAGGAGACAGTCCTTTGCAATAAAAGATTTTCTCACACTACTTTTACAAATGGGATGAGAAGACGAAACCAGTAAGTTAAATGTAAATCTGTGTATGAAACAACTTTTTCGGAAAGGGAGGAGGGCTTACATGGATCCTTTATATTCGTGATTTATAAGTTGATTCTAGGGATACTTTTGGACTAACTGATTTTAGATGTAACTGAATGAAATTAACCACTGGGTTAGTTAGAATGAACTACTTTGGTTGAATTGTTCCTTTAGCTTTTCATTTTTCGGGTTAAAGATTTTCAAAGAATAAATTGTCTGATTTTCTCGGTAATGATATCCAGTTGGCTTTGGCAGCGTCTTTAATCGTGATCGTATACAAGAAATGTGTAGCACTTTACGGGTCTTAAATGCTGTTCGCAGTCCTGAGATAGGCATCCCTCTCAGTATTAGTCAATACAAGGTTTTGAATGCTTTCTTACACATATTTTTCCACTCTGAACTTGAGTTTTTCTGTAACGTGCTGATCAAGGTTTTTTCCCCAGCTGCTTACACCTTCTGTTCTCATTGCTCGATTGATTAATGCCTGCCAACACCTGCTTGCATTACGAATATCCGAATATCTTGGAATGAATCAGGTAAACTGAATTTAAATTGCATCAAATCATTTGTGGGATTGTGCTCGCTATTAATTCGGTCCCTGAAGTTTGAAATTTGTCAAGGCACAGGGCACGATTTTGTGTCTTGATTATCACAATTTCTTGCTTCTGTGGATCTCTTTCCTACTTTATTGAAGTTATAGACAGAAATATTTCATCCTCTCTTACTGCATGTAAACTTTATTTGTTTGCCCATTATTTACTATTTGATTTCCTTTTTAGGAGGTGGTTATAATGCACTGGGCTTGTTCAAAAATTACAGCTTCCTTGGCAATTCCCGATGCCACCCTTCTTGAAATCTTACTCGATAAGGTCATTTAGTTTAACCTTGGGTTTTTCTCTTTTCATAATGCAAATACAACCTGAACTAAACCTGTATGCTTTCAGCTTAGATTGTGCAAAGGCATATCTTATGCTGCAGTTGCTGCTCATGCAGATAAGAAGGGTCGCCGGAAATTAGCTGCCATGCTTGTTGAGCATGAACCATGTTCCTCCAAACAGGTCTCTCTTTCTTTTCCCTTCCAGTTGGGATCATATTTTGTTCAATTTGAAATTCTAAATACATGAATATGGTGTGCAAATATCTCAATTGAGACAGAAAGATGTAATAAAAATGTTCGGAGTCAGTGTGGTAGAATTATAATGATTATCTTCTTTCTTTATTTTGTTTCTTTGGAACAGGTACCTCTCTTGTTGAGCATCGGAGAAGAAGATACAGCATTAATCAAGGCAACTGAAAGTGGTGACACTGATCTTGTTTATCTTGTTCTCTTTCACATATGGCAAAAGGTAAGACTTCTAGAAAATCAACCATATAGTTCTTTCTTCTGTTTTACCTCTACATATTGAATCAAGAAATATATCCAGAGAATCTAAGAGGAAAAAGTATATACTAATACCTATAAATGTTTAATTTCAACATAGATCCTTTGTTTAATTTTTGATGGTGAATTACGTATATTCATATTTTTCTTGCAGAGACAACCTCTGGAGTTTTTTGGAATGATTCAAGCCAGAACCCTGGCTCGAGATTTATTTATAATTTATGCAAGGTATGCACATCATTATGATTTATGCTTGTGTGAGAACCTAACTTTTGAATGCACATAATATCCTCGTTTATCAATGTAAATGCATAAAAATATCATGGTTAGTTGAGACTCCATGGTAGTCATAATAATAACAATAAAATAGTAACAACACTATCTCATTGGGAATGCTGAGTTCAGATTGTTATTTGACTGCTCCTGTTTTATAGTATGCGCATGCACATGCACATGCACGGGTGCAGATTCGTTTTGTGCTACAGGCATTTGTTTTTGTTTTTCGTATGTGATCTGCTTATGTTTTCTGTTTCAGGTGTTACAAGCATGAATTCTTAAAAGACTTCTTCTTATCAACGGGACAACTTCAAGTATGTCCAATTCAATTGTCTAGTTTCAGTTCTTTCCATACAGTCTGTGAGTGCAAACTTGTGGGTATAACATAGTTTTGAGTAATTACACAAACCTCTCCTGTAATTTGCCTTAACTACACGGACACCTCCTCTAGTTTCAAGACTTACATGGAACCCCAGCAACACATGTCCATAGTACAATTTTCTTCCCGAAATTCCCCCACTTGTCCTTTTTGTAAGAAATTCACATTGATAGGTCGTAATTATTTGTCACATTCCCATTTTTTTCTTTTAGATTATGACTCATGGAGAATGTCAAACATTTTTTTCTTTTCTTGTTTGTTGAATTTTAAAATAGTCGGATCAAGAAGAAGTGAGATATCAATTGGAGAATGTCATTTTGACCTTTTAAATTAAGTTAGTAAAGGCGAGGGAGCTTTGCCTAATTATTGAAACTAGAGGGTGTGTTCATGTAATTAAGGCAAACTACAAGAAAGGTTTATGTAATTTTCCTATGACTTTTGAGCTTTATATTTGGAGACAAATAAACTCTAGCTTAATTTTCAAATGCTATCCTTTTCATTACATTGCACCTAAGGGTCTCTGAGTGCCAGAAGTAATAGAATCTTTGATGAAAAACAAAAGAATGTTAGTTGTTTGTGAGATAATGTAAGTTTGCATCATCTATTATTCTAATCTTTTTGAAAAAATCCCTATTATTTTTGGTTCATTCAAGTTGGAGAGAAGTTGTAAATTAATACAAATGAAGATAGCTCATCTCTTTTGTACTTTTTTGTATTATTAATGAAATATTATTGTTTTACCGATAAAAATTAAATATTATTGTTTCTTCATTAAAAAAGTCTCAAAGAGGTGTACTCGGTAGTAGTAATTTTTTGAGTATGTAGTTTGTTTCAAGTTCTTCCATCCCTGCATCACCGTAATATGAAATTTAATCTAATATATATTATATCTTATTACATTATTGGTTATGAGCATCAGTAGCAAGTGTTTCACATCTTATGTGGTCCTTTGTCGATACAATTTTCATTAGTATACTGTTTTTGTTATATTTGTGCTGAAATATTTATAAAGCCGCCAGCTGCTCTATAACTTCGAGTCCTCTCATCAGCAAAGTGATCTACTTGATTTCATGTTACAGAAAATTTATTTGACTTGGTTTGCGTGTTGTCAGGGAGCATTATATGACATTTCAATGAAAATATTACTCGCATACTGTGTAGTTTTTTGTCTTCTACGAACCTGTCACAAGATAATTTTGTGTTTTACAGGACGTGGCTTTTCTTTTATGGAAAGAATCATGGGAGCTAGGAAGAAATCCGATGGCAAGCAAAGGATCTCCACTTCATGGTCCACGCATAAAGCTTATTGAGAAGGCCCAGAATCTGTTTTTAGAGACCAAGGAACACACCTTTGAATCAAAAGCTGCTGAAGAGCATGCAAAATTGCTAAAGTGGGTTATAAATAATGTTGGAAATTATAATATATGCTGCCATTTGCTATATCAATGTTCAACAATAATTTTTGTAGTTTATACTGTTATCTAAAAACGAGTATATGGTGGCCTATTGGTTTGGATGTTTGATAATATTTTTTTCTTTTTTCTTCTGAAATGATGATATTTGGATTATAAAGTTTTTCTTATCTCTGATTATGTTTGCAGAATACAACATGAGTTAGAAGTGGCTACAAAGCAGCCCATTTTTGTCGATTCCAGCATCAGCGATACAATTCGCACGTGTATCGTCTTGGGCAATAATCGAGCTGCACTGAGAGTGAAAACAGAATTCAAGGTATGTGAAAAATGTCCACACTTTGCCTTTTGATAGGGAGAAAACCCATAGGACAGGAGGTTGTTCTTGTTTGCTTTTATTCTTGTACATGTGAGACGGATGAATAAATTAATCTATTGAAGGATCTGCGAGGGTGCAAAAGTAAGTAGGAGTACTTCCGATAAAGGGAACCTTTTCTTATGGATAAGATGATAAAGGGAACCATTGAGAATATTGTTCTCCTTCAGGATGGAAATTTTGTTTGATTGTAGGTTTTTCGTCTATTTGCATTCGTTTGATCTCTTTGACTGTAAGTTGCATCTTGGCGTGATGTGTCAGGTTTCTGAGAAGAGATGGTATTGGCTTAAAGTTTTTGCTTTGGCAACAATCAGAGATTGGGATGCTCTAGAGAAGTTCTCAAAGGAGAAAAGACCACCTATCGGTAAGCTTGCCAACTGGCATGATTTTGTTTTTTTAGATATCAAGAAAGAGAAATACTCTTCGATAGAGTTTGAAGCCTTATGGGATAAAGTGGTTACTTCATTATGGGCATTCAAGTCTAAATTCTTTAAGAATATCTCTTTACATGTACTAGTCACTAGTTGTCCCATCCCAAGTTTCCTTTTTTTTTCCTTTTTTTTTTTTTTTCCTTTTTACCTGCTTGGACTCTTGTTGTAAGTATCTTCTTTAATGTAAATTTGTTTCTTACGGAAAAAACTTGGCGTGTTTTGTAACTGACAGGTTACAGGCCATTCGTGGAGGCATGCATTGAAGCGGATGAAAAAGGCGAAGCACTAAAATACATTCCTAAACTTGCAGATCCCCGAGAAAAAGCAGAGGTATGTTTACCCTTGTGATTATTTATGTGTGTATAAACTCCGTATTTCCCATCCTGGTGCTTGCATAGCTACTGAGAGCATCTGACAAAGCCTGTCAGAAAAATATATGTGAAAGTGAGTTTTACTAAAATATGATAAAGAAGAGTTTTTGCCGCTAGCAAAAACTAATATACGAGAGAGAATGTGTCTTGGTGACTTTTCCATCTCTTCCATTATTTTCTTTATTTCTCACTTCCGGGGACACGGCATTTTGAGATGGAATTTCTCCTCTGTGATCAACTTTAGCATTGGTAGTTGATATACATGATAATTGCATCAAGATCATCAAACACTAATTATAAAACACTGACCCCGACGTTCAATTTTTATTTGACAATGGTTATTGATATTGGTCAGTCATATGCTCGGATTGGCATGGCCAAGGAAGCTGCTGATGCCGCTTCCCAGACGAAAGACGGCGAACTACTAGGTCGATTGAAACTGACTTTTGCACAAAATGCAGCAGCTTCATCAATTTTTGATACTCTTCGATCGTCATTCCAAGGGGTTTCTTAGTCTTCTCAGGCTTTGCATTGTTTTACATCTGTATTTGCTTATATCGTCCAAAGTTGCTTTCTGGTGTGCATAATTTATTTTACTTATACAGTGTGTATTAGTAACAATAGAAACCGTGTAGCATGAAAAGTTTTTATGATTATAACCTTATTTGTATTTGTAATTTATACAACTGACAAAATACTATAGTGATGAGGTATGTTAAAGATGTAATTTGTTTGTTACGGAAGAAAATGGATTTGCAAGAACATATACTTTCAACCTCTTTTCCCATGTAAATGTAACATTTTTCTTGAGATTGTAGGAAATATATTGGAGATGTCTTGCTTCGCCCTTTATGTTCTTTTTTGAGGGGTAATAAATAAAAAATAAATTTTGCTTTATTCTCTTTTTTCTTTTGTTAGAGGGAAAATGGAACGATTGTTATAGAACTCCGGAGTATGTGGATGTAAAGCCTAACTACCCAGAACTCTGGATATCCAGAACTCCGAAGTATATGGATGTGAAGCCTAACCATCCAGAGTATAAAGCCTAACTATGACCAATTAGGTTAAGAAGCATGTTAGCTATATTCTACCCCAATATGGATACAGTAGGTTACGGGTGAAAATGGGAATAAAAATTGTCAGGTTACAGATGTCAAAATGGAGACTTTATTGAGCGTAAACACAATGTGGCTGCCCTTACTGATAATTGTCACATGAGTAGAGTAGATAGAGAAATTATAGGAAGGATCCAAACGTAGTCGCAGAAGTTCTTATGCATCACAGACGAAGTGCGTGCTTCAAAAAACTACATGTATACTCTCTTTTCTTTCATATTTCCACCAAAACAAAGCTCAGGAGTTTACTTGTACAACTGAACCATATACTTCTTCTAAATTCACAATAAGAGACTTCAAACCTCCACTTTTCTAGTTATATGCAAAGACTTCAGTAAAATAAAAACCCAAATAGGGCCAATTTCATTAGGACATTTAAGACCCTTTGCCTATACTATTTTATACTTTTTGACCAAAAATTTAAAAAAAAACTCTATAGCTTTATATACTTCTATGCTTCTGTACCATAGCAACTCATCTGGTAAATATATATATATAGCTTCTCTTCTGAACTTTGACGCTGGTTCAGAAATTTTCCTTGGAGGTTGCATAGGGTGTTTCCTCATATTTACCATTCCACCTGTACCACCATATCACCAGGAAATCAATTTTCTACCAATCTTAGGCTACGTTTGGACCTTGGAAATTAGCATGAAAAGAAAAACTAGAGGAGTAGTAAGAGGAATTAGGAGAAAATGAAGAAAATTATTTTAGTACGTCATTCCTACCACTATATCCATCCTCTAGTGTCTCCAATGGAGATACAATCCTCACTAATTTTCCAAGATCCAAACACACCCTTAGATTTTTTTTTCTTTTTCTTTTTCCAATAAATTATAGTAGGTTGATAAATGAATAAGAATTAGCAACTAGTATTCACCTGTTTTCTTCTGTTTTGGGTATCTGCAGCTCCAAATCCTCTCTGAAAGGCTTAAATACTTGGTCTACCATTTCATCATCAACTTCCTTGAAATACCGCGGATCCCACTGTCAGAGGTTCGGTATTTGTCGACACAAACAGGATAAGATGTCACTGAGTTTAATGAATTGCTCGAGAAAGATGAAAAGAAGGTGAATGCTTCAAGTAGTTACATAGTAAATATGTACCGTTAGTTAACAGCAAGTTTACGAGATCGCTATAAAAACTCGTACTATCTCGTACCTTAGGTGAGTTATCCTTGTCAATGGAGAGAGCTCTGATACCCTAGAGAAAAGAAAAGAGAAGGGAGATTTAGAGGTGGGATATACTTCTCTTTTTTTTAAACTATCGTACTAGCTCGTACCTCGTAGATATCTCCAGAAATTGTAGCACGAAGTGTATTCATAGTCAGTCTGAATTCCTTTTGAAGACATTCCGAGAGTTTTTGCTTCCTTCCCTCTCGAATCTAATAACGAGAAGTATACATAAATGACCGAAACTTGAAAAACAAAAGTAAACAATTAGATAATCGAGTTTTTGAAATTAAGCTCGATTTTTTAAAAACCAACACGCAATACTCAAGAAAGTGCTTTTTCTTTGTTCTTCTTTCAGAAGAAAACTGATTTTCAAATGCTAATTAGTTGCTACTAGTGTTGCGTTCCTATATATTTCTTTTTTTACCAAATTGTTCTTCGAAGAAAAAGGAAGAAAGTAGGACATCTGTTATTACTTTAAAAGCGAGCATTACCGATCTTAGTGTTATTTTCAATCCAGTAGGTGAAGATCTTTTTAATCCTTTCAGAACTGAGCCTATCCATTCATTTCCTTCTCTGCTTGCTTCAGCTTCCTGAAAAGGAAAAGTACTTGAGCGACTTTGTGTCTAGTATGTAGCCGCCTTCTTGTCATGCTTTTTATATCAGTAGAGAGAGAGAGAGAGAGAGAGAGAGAGAGAGAGAGAGAGAGAGAGAGAGAGAGAGAGAGAGAGCTTACAAAGGATTTGATGATCTCTACCACAGTGTTTTTCGAAAAGCATTCATCAATTATGGACTGCCTGAAAGGTAAAAAAAGATAAGAATCAATCTTATTCCCTGTTATATAAAGGATCTAATCTCGAAAAGAATTTTTTTAACTAATAGTACTCGAGATACATTACTTCTTCAAAACACTATCTTCGTCGAGTTGAACTTCAATAGCGAATTCTTCGATTGCATATCTGACTGCACTCTCATCGCCAGAGTTTAAGCCGATCAACCGCTTCTCTAACTCGGCCATTTTCTGAAAATAAAGACAAGTGCGTCTCATTTAATTTCCATCTGATAGAAAAGCATCATATCAAGTAAACTATTAACCAATGACTCAAAAGCCATTCATTTACAAGATTAGCAGTCAAAGAAAAAAAACTTAAAACCAAGTTCAATGCATTTTCTTTCATCCTTTTTGTTTGTAAATCCCATATCCCGTATTATAAAAGCTACTCCACTTCCTTGCTTTTAAGCATAAAATCAAAGAAAAACTTTTCGGACTCACCTCAGAAGGAACAAAATGCGTAGCAAGACCGGCCGCAATCAATTCCTTTCCGTTCAGTCTTGCACCTGTTAATGCCAAGAATTCCCCTACAAAGGTAGGCGAGACCATGTCAAATGGGTAGTCGAAATATATACAAATTACACAATTTTTCTCATTCATGTACTCTAACCGTTTCAAATTTAATACCGGTCTTCTTTCTTTCTATATTGCATATAAATACTTACCCAAATGGCCGGGGAGATGAGAAAGCATATATGAGAAACCACAGTCAGTATGAAACCCGATACTCGCTTCTGGAGTTGCAAAAACCTTTAACACGAAATGCAACCATGATACCATCCTGATATTAATTTGACACTATAGGATCGAGAAATGAAACTTTTATGAATCAAAATTTCTAAAAGCATCGAATACCCACTGTTTTCTCTGTGGCAACTGAAAACTTCATTGGCACCATCAACGATGCACCTCCGCCCATTGAAATTCCGTTCACTAGTGCAACCTATAGTATTGATAAAAGCAACCAATGAGCGAAAATCATATCTCTCGCTTCGTGTGAAAATTGAAAGAATAAACGAAGGATTTTTGAAATAATTACCCTAGTTTTCTTGTAGGTATGGATGTGATAACAAAGCCAATACATTCTGTATACAACTTCAAGGCATGAATCCTCTGTCAAAAGTAACTCGGCATCAGAACTACTCAACCGACCGACTACCGAGTTTAAGAACAAACGTCTTGGACTAGAAAGCAAAGAACATATTGTAATTTCTACTTGGGGAAAAAATTACTCGATTTTCTTCCATCGTAGAACATTTTTAAATCCCCACCGGCGGAAAAAGCTCGGCCAGCTCCCTGTTTCAAATACAAGACCGAACTGACAAATTTTCTCAAACCGAACGAATACAGACATATCAGCTTAATCAAACATCCATAATCCGAATATTTTGATAAGTGATCTGTGTATGTATATTTAACATATGATTAGAGCTGACCTTAACAATAACAAGCTCTGCTGCTTCATCTTTCTCCCATTTTTCAAAGTACTCAGCGAGCAAAGAAACCTAACAATCCATCATAGAAGATTTAATTACAATCATATACGATTCCGAAAATTCTCCGACAACATAATAATCGATTCGACATACCACTTTCGACGAGATGACGTTTAATTGGCGAGGACGGTTTAATGTGATCAATCTAACATGATCTATTTCCTCTCCAAGAACAACCTAAACATTGATTTGACCAACATAAATCTAGTACTTGAGAATTAATGGAAATAATTGGAATAACACTTGGAAATGAACAAATACTTGAGATTATTAATTAAAGGTAGAATTAAATTCATGCAATTGCATATTTCAGCAGAATACCTCTTCCACTGGGTTAATAACAACTTCTTGTGCCATTGAAAATGATGAAATGAGTCGTTGATTTAGTCTGCAAATTGCAAAAATAATTAGATAAAAGAGCAAATGAATTTCTAAATATTGCTAAAATTGAATATAACAGTGAAGAGTATTTTTTTATTCGAAAAACCCAACATGAATTTCGTTAAACAGACATGCATTTCAGCTTTGAGACGCAAAACCCAACAGCTAAATCTTTTTCAATGATACCATGATTCAAAATACATTTCAGGTTGAATCAAATTGAAAAAGAAGTTCATGCAGATTGTGATAGAAGCTAGTGAAAAGGACGAAAATTATAGAAGAAAGAACTTACAATGGGTAGTGGGTAGTTTGTGTTGAGGCTGTTGGGTAAGAGATGAACACGAAATGTACAACCAGAAGAGAGATTAGATTATACAAAAGATGAAAGAACAGATTAGTTAATGAGTTTTTCAAGATCGGTAGTTGAGTTGGTAGCTGTCTTTTTACATTATCACATTGACCGCAAGGATTAGCTTCTAAGTACAATACTAGGTTGGTATCCTTGGAAGTGATTTTGTACCCTACTTTCAGGCTCCTAGACTGTGGGGATAAATATTCGGGATATATTTGATGGATTTGTGTCAGATCTATTTCAAATGAAAATTAAAAAAAATAAGAGTTTGATGTTATTTTTTTCTTAATTTTGAATTTGATATGGGCCGTCCGTTTTCTAATTATACGATTTTCATTGAACAAAAATATCTCATGTTCAACGAAATAGAAGATGATATGATTCCCTAGGTTATGAATGAACCATAAGTATTTAAATCGAATAAGATCTTCATAACGGTAGGTTATGTTCATCAAAATGCCACCTAAATTTGTTGAGCATTAAAATTAGTAAAAGCTTGTTTTTTATTTTTTTAAATACACATGTCAGATTTGGTCTGTCTTTTATCAAATGTCAATGCAAGATTTAACAGATTTATCTCTTGTTCCTCAATCAAGAGAGAAACTCAATCCATTTAGATCACCTCCTATTATAATCTTGTCCGATCTTGATCATTAATTTTTGAACAAAAGATCTAAATCAGACATAACAGTACTCTTATGTATAATCAAATGTGACAAAAATCATATCTATCTACTAGAGGAAGTGTAAATGTAGACACCAATTAAATAAGCCATTTGGTATTGGAATTGTGGATATCCTCTAAGAATCAAATTAATGAAAATATGATTGAGCATAATTAGAACTCCTAGAATATAAAGGTACCATGATTTGTAATACATAAGAATTTTGTGCATGATTATTGAAAATATAAAATAAAATGACCATTCTCATACTTATGGCACTATTAGAAGAAAAGATATATCCTGTGTTGATTATACCTCTCACACATTGAGGGTTTATATGTCAAACATCATATTCCCTTAAAAATTAGATGCCTTAAGAAATAAAAACTAATTTCCTTATGACAAAAGTGTAATGTCATCAGATGACCATCTCACTCTTAAATCAAAGACTCCGAAAAGAGTCTTTCTAAGGTTTGGTATCGGGAGATCCTAATATTTTATTATATATGTGTCATGTCGTAGGTATCGAGTATAATCCCACCATTAGATTGCTCAGTATAATCTATTACAAAGTGTATATACTTGTTTAGGAACCATCTTCATTAGTAGAAGATCTTACAACAAGATCTAGATTTGGAATATGAGTTTTTCTTTCGGGAGACATTAACCTGCATAAAGATAAGTAGCATGAAAGAAGATCCTAAACATGTTATTGCTTACAAAATAAATTAAAGCAAATTTAAGAAGAAATGAATGAATATTTTACGCTGACAGGCTCACCGTTACTTTAAAATTCAATTTATATCATCATCACTTAGTATAATATCCTCTGAATCGTCAACATAATTAACCAAAGTGTCATCTTCATTGTCATCATCATCAATAAAATTTATATCTTCAATATTACTATCTCCTACTCTAATAACATTTGCATATATTTCAGAAGATTCCACGCCATGCCTGTGAAATTGCATTTTTTATAACTCATCTAGGTCGATAGATGGCAAAGTTATTTCAGTAGGCCCTATGAATTCATCTTGTTCTATCTCAGGAACATCCCATAAATGTCTATGTTGAACATTTTGCACCACTTTCCAATTGACTCCAAATTTGCAATCATCAAACATAAAAGATTTGTTGTGCTTGAGATGCGAGAATAAAATACTCATTTTTATACCAAGTTTGGCTCACATTTACATAAGTGAAACCAAGATCTCTCTTCACTATATTTCTTTTTGCATTTGTGTCAAACCATTCATATCTAAATAATATATTTTCTCTCTCGTACACACTGCATCTCAATTATTTCTTTTAACCTACCAAAAAATTCAGTCATTTCTCCATCATGTTCACCTAGAACTACTAAGCTACTATTTTAGGTTGTTCGGTGATGATCACGATCTATATTATGATATCGAATGCCATTAACAATACAACTAGAATATGGCCGGACACGATTATCTGGACCAAATGCTAAAGCATATAAATCATCTGTGGCTTCTAATGACCATTGACGGTGCAACTCAATGATCTAATTTATTTGGGTTTTTGCCAAACTTGACAAATTGAATTTGATCTAACTGCCTCAATATATCTTCTCCTGTCAACTTTCTTGGTGCATCATGAAACTCTTGTTTACCATCATGTAATCTATTCCTCCGTCACATATGATCACAAGGCAAATATCGTCAATGTCCCATGTAACATATTTTACTTCGCAACCTCAACGAAGATGCATCTTTGTTGCAAATAGGACATGCCAAGTACCCTTTGTACTCCAACCAGACAAATCTCCAAACGCTGGAAAGTCATTTATTGTCCACAACACAACAACATGCTAGTAAAAGATTTCCTAGAAACGACATCAAATGCTTGCACCCCATCCCACAATTGTTTAACTCATCTATCAATGACTGCAAATACACATCAATATCTTTACCGGGTGATCTTGGACTAGAAATTAGTAACGCTATCATAAAGAACGGTTCTTCATACACTTCTACGGTTGAAGGTTATAAGGTACTAATATGACTGGCCATATGCTATATGAGTTGCTTATATTTTCGAATGGATTAAATCCATCCGTTGTAAGTCCTAATCTTACATTTCGAGCATCTTCTGTAAACCAACTATATTGCTTATCAAAATCCTTCCAATCTTCTGAATCAACAGGATGTCTCAATACACCTTCAACGTTGACACGTTTCTCCTTGTGTCATCTCATATCGGACGATGTGTATTTTGACTTGAACAATCTTTGAAGTTTGGGCATGACAGGAAAATGACGCAAATTTTTTTGGGGAACTTTCTTACCCTTCCCATCATCCATTTTATATCTTGGTTCACCACATTCAGGACATTTGTCTTTTCCTTCATTCTCTTTCCAGAATAAAACACAATCATATTTACAAGAATGAATGGCGTCATATCCCAGCCCTAAATCTTTTAATTTTTTTTGGCTTCATATTAAAAGGTTGGAATTTTTTAGCCTACTGGATGAGAACCATTTAAAACTTCAAGTAATTGGTCAAATGAATTATTGCTCCAATGAATAAGCACTTTGATATGCATCAATTTCATAGTAAAAGATAATGAATTATATTTTTGACAACCATGATAAAGTTCTTCTTCGGCTTCACTAAACAAATCACTAAATCTGTCTAACGTCTCTGCATTTAGATTTATTCTATCTGTATTATCCTCTCCAACTCGTTCACCATTCATCTCCATCCCAACAAAACCAGACATGTTATAGAACATTTCTCTCGTCTCATCACCATCATCATCACCACCAAGATGAGATGTAATACTATTCATCTCCATATTTGGTGATGGTGATATCTTTGTATCTCTTCATCATGAAACACCCAACGATCATAGCTCAATGCCATTCCATATTGGCACAAATTCATTTTAACGATTGAATTAAGACATTTTTTACATGGACATCATGGTTTTCCCTCTACACTGAGATAATTACTGGTCACGCTCACAAACTGTGAAATACAATCAATATACTCCTTGGACAATCTAAGAAATTTTTATCCAACTCTTGTCCATTTTGTCACTCTATAAATTAAGTAACTATTTAGAGAAACTCTCAACAAAAGATCTCTAAGCAAATAAAATATTTTAAATTTAAAGTCATATGAATAGATGTTAATTTAACTAACTAATATTTGGAAGAGTAATGAAAATATCTAGTTCAATATCAGAACTCTAGATGGCTGATAATAAAGAAAATATAAGGATATATGTTAATATAGTTTCACATACTGATGGAAAGAAAAATAATCGTGAAGATCAAAGTTTCGAACAAGTGGAATTTGTGAAATGGCTTGGTATATTGATAGTGTAACAACAAATCACTTCACAACATATTTAAGCAATCTGAGCATAGCTTAGAGTGTGGTTGAGTGGAAGGGCTTGTACTTGGGTATGATAAGATACTTTGCAATATCTGGTTTAACTATATTTAACATTTTTCTTTTCCTAGTTTATCCAACAAGGCAAGAATTTCTTCAAATACTCTAATTCTATCTATTAAACAGTTTTCTGACAGAAAAATTGAATATTTAGGTTAATAGTTTTGTTTACTTTAGTATTCAAGAGAGTTTATATAAGTTATCGACATTCAAGGTCTCCATTGCTAATCCAGGCATGAACCCCTCTAAGATAATAACAACATTCGTTTAAGGTATAAAATAATGAATTGTCAGGAAGAATTTAAGAATGCGTTCAAGTTCAACATACCTCAGATTTAGGCTTAAATGGTAACACTTGCAATGCATTGTAAAATATATAGACTGAAACTAAAAGTATAATTTCAAATGAAATCTATGTCAATCAAACAAACACGAAGAAGGAATATCAATTCTTTTTATTTGTATCTAAACAATTCTACTCCATCAAAATTCCCTAGTAGCATCTTGTCGATAATGTAGTTAATGGAATCACTCTGTGTAGCTAAAAGATAAGCAAAGGAAAAATATGAGAACCAAACAGGCATAATAAACTCCTCACTAGAACTCCAACTCCCCTACTCTCACGCAAAAATAAAATCAAATAATCAAAACCAAAAGCAGCGGCGTTCAAATCGGTGAATAACTTGCATAACAAACAACAATTACTAAGATCTATACTCAAAAGCATTATAAGACATTTTTGCTTTCATAAGGCTACACTCTTGTAATCTACAGTGTATGATTCATATTCGATTGTATCGATTACGTAGTCACCAATAACACCAGTGAATCAGAAAGACTAAGCTTTTCTCCATTTATTCAGTAACCAAACTGGAGTAAAACCAATTTAAATCATAATTTACTTATTAAAAAATAAACTATGAAATTTAATGAGTTATAATTAAATGATAAACTTTAACGTCAAGTAAGGATTTACTTGGATAGACATGCATATCAAATAACAACATTTCAGATAATCCCATACGAAGTTTGGAGAAAACCCACAAAATCCAGCCAATATGCTTCAATCATTACTGCCATACATCACATTTCTCATTCGTAGCCATTTCAGTTCAGAAATTTTACCCCAACATCTAAAACCAAATGCCTAAAATTGGGTACAGACAAGTGCCTAATTCGCTGAAGGAGATGGGAGGATCGGTACATGGCAAGCAGCCAATACAATTATATATCCAACTATTCTCTCTAATTTAAACATATAGAGAAGAGAAGAGAGGAAAAATAAAGCACTGAGTGAGACATAAGGTTTCATACCTACACTTACAGAGACAACGGAGGAGCTCGACCAATCAATGGAGGAGCTCGACCAATCAACGGAGGAGCTCGATGGTGAATGACGAGGAACAAAGGAGCTCAATCTGTCATGACGGTGAGGGGGAAAGCTCTCTCGTCGCACAGGGGGTCAATGGAGACTGAGGGTTTTTTTTTTGCTTTCAGGGACGATTTGGTGAATTCGCCATTATAGGCTTTAGCAACCAACCTTATATTTGTGGCTAAAGCCAAGGCAAATGCGACCAATTATATATTCATCACTAAAGGCAAAACTTTTTGCGACCAAGACTAGATTGAGCTAATCACACCATGATTTGCTAAAGACTTTAATATTTGGTCGGTAAAAGTCTCAAAAAATTCACGCGCCAAGCTAATCTTTTTTCTGAGGATGAGCTTACTGCGACGAACTAAATAATCGTCGCAATATACAATCTTTAGCGACTAATAAAATATTTGGTTGCTAAAGATTTGTTTGAGCGACTAATTTTATTTGGTGGCTAAACTTTCGTGGATAAATTTTTATTTGTTGTATTGGTGGAATATCAGCCAGCACCCGAAAATGAATCCTTGTCTTATATTTTAAGAGAGAAAATCTACAGCATAGCTCTTTGAATTCAAACAACAATTTTTATTTTTCCTTTTATCTTTTTTTTCACTGAATCAAAATTTATTGCTTACGATGAATTTACATTCCTGTTCTTGACAATGTTCTCAAAAAGAGGGATATGTTAAGCTAATCATGACCATGCGTTTTAGAACCAACGGTCATGATAACCTCGGTGTTTATTTGAGGTGAAAATATAATTTTTTTTTACATTTTATTTTTTTTAAGATAAATAAGGGCGGTGATTATTGTACTGGACGAAAGATTCTCTCTGTTTTTTATCCTGTTGTATGGTATTTTTGAGTTTAAGAAATCTAAAATGTCGGGTTTTTAAGGTCCTCGGTGGTGAGAGCTGTCGAGAGGAGAAATTTATTGATACGACCAAGACCCACCAACCTTTTTACGTGGTTGCAAATTGGAACATGTCTGCATGCGTGTTCTTTTTCAACCAACTGCATGTTCTGTTGGGTAAGTGGATCATGGAACATAGACCACCAGGAGAGAGATTATTAAAGATAAAAGAACAGATTAGTTGAAGAGTTTTCCAAGATCAGTTGTTGGGTTGGTAACTGTCTTTTTACACAAAACTCTCACCCCTACCGTTTTGAATCTTTTTTTTATCATGCATTTATGACATGATCTGTGATTCAATGTACTATCACATGATAAAAGTTTGTTGGTGTGTTCAAGTCACAATTAAAAGTTGAGAATGGATGTTAACTTGTTTCTTAATTGTCGATTATAGTTTTTAGTTTGATGGAAAACACTTAATTAATCGTACAATTGGTATCATAGAGTTTAATAGTAAATGTAGGGTCGAAAGAATGCATTTGTTTGCGGACATGTGTTAGGAAGATGTTGGTAGATGAATTTGCATCTCAATACTTCACGTCAAGTTTGATGGAATCAATTTATAATCCAAACATAAATATAATTAATTAAATTAAATAAAAAAATAAAGTTAATATTAATCGCTATGGTTTTGATCCGTTAATGGTTGGAAATACGAGCTTCTAAGTATTAGACGAATCGTGTCAAATTGTTGAATTCAAACAACAATTTGTCGTTTACGATGAACTTACATTCCTGTTCTTGTCAATAATATTCGTAAATTTATTCATGCTTAATGGGTTGTTTCGACTTCAAGAAATCTAAGATGACAGGTTTCAAGGTCTTAGGTGGTTGGAGTTGTTGACAAGAGAAAATTATTCATACGACTCAGTGGTCCCACCCCCAACAACCTTTTATGCAGATAAATATTGGAACATGTCTACATGAGTCATGGTGACATTTAGATTGTATATAAAGTTGAGCAGGTAATTAATTTTTTTTCATCAAATACGTACTGAAATTTATCAATTACGTAATGAGATTCACTAAATATATATAAATTAATAATTCTTGGATGTGTTCACCAAATACGTACTGTGATCATCAAATACGTACTGAACTTCACCAAAATACGCACAAAATAATAATTCTTAGAGGGGTTCACCAAATACGTACTGAGGTTCACCAATTACGTACAAATTAATCATTCTTAGAGGGATTCACCAAATATGTACTGATGTTCATCAATTACATACTGAGGTTCACCAATTACGTAGAAATTAATAATTCTTGGAGAGGTTCACCAAATACGTATTGGAGTTCATCAATTACGTACTGGAGTTCACCAATTACATAGTGAAGTTCACCAATTATGTACAAATTAATAATTCTTAGAGCGGCTCACCAAATATGAACTGGGGTTCATCAATTACGTACTGGAGTTCACAAAAAAAAATGAATTTTTAAATTTTGGTGAACTCCTGAAGAATCTTTTGTACACCACTACGTATTTAGTGAACACCTAAAATCTAATCGCCATACCTAATAGGCAAATCGCCTATTTTTAGCTTCTAATGTCATCCTGAAGGTGCTAATCGCATCGTCAAAACCAAACGCTAGTTTTATGCCTTCAATCGCCTGTTTAGTCCCCAAACGCCATGTATAAATAGGCGATCGCCATTCACCCTCTTGATCACCACTATTTTTGTCCTAATTGCCATTTATATGGCTCTAATTGTCATTCTTCATAATTTTCCTTAAATTTGATATTTTTGTAATTATTATCGTATACCGGGAAAATCATTGATAAAAATAGAAAAATTCATTATTTCAATACAAACATTCATGATACTCACTTATTATGTGAAATTAGATTGGATTAATTAAGGATTCCTGAACAATTGAACACTTTATCATAAATTCGATAAAAGTTGTCATTGATTATATTGTTGTGCTTTTGTGACAAGTATCGAGCGAGAAGAGTTTTCACCAAATATAATTATATGTAGTGATGTTATGATGGTCGGTAAATCATATTCATCAGTTTGACGAACACGTATAATCCTTAAGGTCAGATTCTATTGTTAAATCGAGTATACCCGCTAAAAAGTTTGAAATTAAATATTAAAATTTAAAATTTAATCTTTTATTTATAATAATAACCCCATAATTTTTGGAAAATAACCCTTTATGTTTTTATCTTTTATTCCTATAAATTTAATTTTCAAATATAATATTATTTCTTATCAAAATTAACCCCAACATATAAAAACCCCTTCCCCCTATTCTTAAAAAATCGATACCCACCCTCCCCCCACTCTCTTAACACTTCATTTCTCTTCACTCAAACCATATTCTCCTTCTTCTTCATCTCCGTCTTCATCTCACTTCATGGCCCGAAATCCATCAAAATCGATCCAAATTCGTTACAACACATGAGTCAAACCCGCAATCTCTTATTGAACACATCCCTTGTAACACATGAGACAAAACCCGCACCAAACTCAAGCCAAATCCCTTCAACCCGTGACCCCAAACCCCATATCCTTTCAATATTGTATTTTTTCACCAATAATATCCATTATTGGTGAAAAGATTTCACCAATATTGAGTGTAAAGTTACAAAGAGAATATTGAGTGTAATGACGCAACCAAGTTCGAGCTCGAGCATTTTGAAAGGGCCGTATGATGCCACCGGCTATGAGGTGAAAAGATTTCGGTCAAAGAATCAAAATCTTAGTAGACCTATTCTTCATATTGCTCCAACGAAGCATACATCTCACCCAAGAAAACAAGATGTAAGTTTTTCTTTAAATATTTTGAATTTTATGTGTTATAGTGTTAAAACACCTAATATATACTTGATTCATTCTGCAAATTGGGTGTTTTTTATGTGATGATTATACAAATGTATGGTTGTTAGTAGAAATATATGTCTATGAAAAACTATAGTATTTTCATGAGTGACCGTAAAGTGTTCGACGAAATGTCATATTGAATTATATGGTGTATTATTTTCATTGTCCGTAAGGTGTTTGAAATGTCATATTGAGGTTTGTACTATATTTATATTGTTAAAACACTAAATAGATACTTGAATCATTTTGAAAATTGAGTGTTTTTTATGTGATGCTTCTAGAAATGCATGATTATTGGTAGCGATATATGTTTTGGATGAAAAATTATAGTGTATGCTTATTGCCTTTAAGGTGTTCGACGAAATGCCACAATAGAGATTATAGTGCATTTTTCTCCACACACCTTTTTCACTGAGTCATACTTACATTTTGGTTTCTTAGGCTGAGTTCTATGATCTTGGTATTTGTGGTTTTGGGAACACTACACTAGTAGCTCGATGGTACAATAGGCTTCCTGAAAATGTGAGAAGGAATGTCGATGCTTTTGGGTTTAGTTATTTTATAAGTATGAAAAGGGGCAGATGAATCGTGTCCTATTGAAAAGTTTGGTCGAGAAATGGTGTGATACAACCCACACATTTCATATAGATGAAGTGGGTGAAATGACAATGACTCAATTGGACTTTGCTGCGATAACTGGCCTGAAAGTTGACGGTCAACAACTAGACTATGATTTGAAACCCTACAAGAACAAGAAGGCTTTGCAAAAGCTAGTTGGCAAACCGTCATTGGAGGTTGGAGAAAAACAAGTAAGTTATCAATGGATATTTGATAACTATGTTAGGTACGAGTGTACTACTCCTAAGAAAGAGGACATTTTGATGAGAATCTATCTTCTAGTGCACTTGGGTAGTACAATTTTTTTGTGACAAGAGCAATAAAGTTTATTTGTACTTCCTCCCCAGCCTACAGAAAATAGATGAGATACGGGAGTATAATTGAGGTGGTTCGGCATTGTCCGCATTGTATTGCAATATAGACGCTTTATGCTGCGACAAAAGCGTAGGGACATGGGGTTTTGAAAAGTATGAGAGGTATGGGCTTGTGAGTACTTTCCGTGTTTAGAACTGAGCATACCATTGGGTGGTCCAGACACGTTCCCAAGAGCAGCACATTGGATAGACATTGAGTAAGGAACAAGGGATGTTGGTCACTGCCTAAAAGAATTCCGTGTTAAACTTCGATATGTGAGGCCCAATGAGGTATGTGTTTTATTATATCAATTATTATCTTGTCCCCCTCCCCCCGAGTATGAATAATGTTTTACTGACAAACTATTTATTTTTTAACTTGTAGATCAATTGGAACCCTTGGGGATAACGTATAAACTTGCTAGACTATTACATCGACAATATACTTCCTACCACCGTACATCTCATACAGACCCTCAAATTCAATGTTATATGATCAACCATTCATCTAAGATGATCTGTCTGGTGGTCTTGGAAGATGGCGATAGCGAAGATACATATGATGAATTCAAAAAGAGTCGTTGTCTTACTACTATGATGGGGCATCTTCATCTTTGCAGGTGCTAAACATCTCTAAGTGGTTTTTAAATATAGGAGATTACTTATATTGTTATACAATGTAATTTTGTAGTCAACTATGTATGGGCAGTAGCACTAGCAACCACGACAGCCACAGCATTATCAGGAGCATCAGGGTAGGCTAGAGCGACCGTTGATGATATAAGAGTGGCTGACATCCCACTACCATCGTGGGAGATTCAGTTACCACTCCGAGATGGTGGTAGTGAGTTGGTTGACATTCCAAATGATGTTCTAGTCTGGGGTCTTCCATCTGCAATCGATTATGTGAGTTATGATGTTAATATTTATTATTTAGTCATTCAAAATCACATTAATGCACAATTCAGATAATGCAGGTGCCTGCGGCATGAGCGCATGATTGGCGGTCTCAACAACCTGCTATTTGAGAAAATGTTGAGCACACCCGAGGCGGTGATAAATGCCAAAGCATTAATGAAAAAAAGGATAAAAAAATTGTAAACTTACGATCTTTCCCTATTTATTTTTTAGTTTGAAATCAAAATATATTGTATATGTATACTTGTAGGCGAAGTTATAAAGACGCTTGCACATGTATGAAACTCAAGCAAGCAGGCATGAGAGTGATGATGATGAAGTTGATGAAGATGATTACAATGGTGAAGATTCAGTTAATGTTGATGAAGACAACCATGACGACGACACCAATAAGGATACTGAATCGAAACGAGAACATGAAGGACATACAAAGCATTCACATGATGATTTGTCGAAAAATAGAAAAGTTACACCATGATGTTTTCTCAAAGTTGATATCCACTTTTTATGGATATAAATATGTTGGATTCTAAGTTTATTTGGATTTTAAGTTTTTTTAGATTCTAAGTTTGTTTGGATTGGACACTAAGTTTTTTTGAGTTCTAAATTTGTAAATGTTGCAATTAATATTGTGGGTTTGACATATAAATATGAAATTAATATTGTGGGTTTTCTAATATTTATGGGGAGGTTATGTCAAAACGTAACATACGAGATGTTCCAAGTATGGTTAACGATCTTCAACAAAATATTACACTGGTGATCATGCGATTTATACTCTTGTTAAAATATTCCTAATATTCAACAAACTATCATACACCTCAACATATTCAACAACAACAGCCATAAACGAGCAAATCTAGAACAACAGAAAATTTCCAACTACATAACTAAAAGAACTCTAACTCCAAACTAAAAAAACAGAAAAAAGAGTGTAAGGTTTGAACATTCACCAAAATATCATACACCTCAACAAATTCAATAATAACAGCCACAAATAAGCAAATCACAACATTCAGAAAAATCTCAATTGCATAACTAAAAGTACCCAACTAAAACAAAACAGAAAATGAGATGCTTTAAGGCTGAATATTCACCAAAACTATCAAATACACCTCAACAAATTCAATACTGACAGCCACAAATGAGCAAGTCCAGAAGAATCAGAAAAATCTCAGTTACATAACTAAAGGACCCTAACAACTAACCAATAATGACGACCACAAATAAACAAATCCAAAACAATCAGAAAATTCTTAATTACAGAATTAAAAGAACTCAAAACTATAACAAACAAAAAATAAAGCTCTCAAGTTTAACAAAATGTAAACAATATCTGACAAATTACCTGGGAACGATGTCGACAACAATTCCTGCCCTGATGTCATCCATGTATCTCAAGACCCACACACCACAATCACTCTTGCAAATGTAATAATAAGTGCATCATTAAAGGGTGAAGGAAGTCCAATCAAATTCATTATCAATAAACTTACCCATTTGATTAGGTGACCACTTGGGGTGGCGTTAAAATTTTGAATGAAGAGAAGGTTGTTGGCGAGGGCAACAAATCTATGTGCTTAGGCCCAAATATCAAGTCCATACCTTCTAACTATAATTTCATTCACAAAATATAAAAAGGTAATCAACGATAAAATCACACATGCTATAAGACAAATTACAAGTTATGATGAGGGATTGGAACATACAATCTTTTTTACCTTTTTGGTCCGTCCCGCATTAAGTCGGCCATCTAGCAAGGTGTCCCATACAGTGACTTCCTCGTCCATGATGGAGATCTTGGCCATAAACCAATGATCTCGACCATTGTGTACCAGAATATAGATCTAGATTACATAATACATTTACACAATCATACTAAGTCAACAGTTAATATCCTAACTACATTAAATTTATTTATCGTCATTTCTAGCTCAAGCGTTGGCGCGTATCTATCCACGATCGTGTGTTTCCTTACAAAATTAGGAAGCTCTACTAGTTTTGAAACAAATTGACTCTACAGTGACACAATAAAAATGTAATACACGACGTATATACAAACCTAAAATAGGGATGATACTGAGTAGTAGATACTCACAACAAAAAATGTGAGAAGAAACTAGAATCGGTTGCTCATCAACGCAAGACGGGCCTCCAAGGTCAAAATGCTGATAAATAAGTCTATAAGGTCCGAACCAAGCCAATTTTCTAGACTGAGATTCTTTAGGTCTCTTCATTTAGCATGTAGGCCAGAATTTTTAACGAGAATCTCACTGCAAAAGACAAATACAAGATAAACTTAATCAAAATTTGGCCGTGATGGTGTGTCAAATTTTGTTAGATTAGTGTGACTACTACCTATCTTCTAATCTTTTCTCAAAAATATGCTCCACTAAACGCCCATCTTTCACTTCTAGTGGGTCCTGCAATGTGTACAAACCCACTTTAAATACAGTCTTGTTGCGTTTAGTGGCCGGTTTACCCTTCAAATAGGGTGAACTGAGTAGATGATCATCTCTCCTCTCTCGAGTGCTACGCAACTGCATCGAGAATTGGCTTTCGGTAGACTCGGACAAATCTTGTTTGGCCTACCAAAAACACAGCCCCGAGTAAGATGCTAAATTAATAGTTAGATTATACATGTTATATGTATAGAAAAGATGAAATACGAATAAACAGAATAATACCTTTCAACATCCTTTAGTTGTTCTAGTCATAAATGGTTTCCTGAACACTAGCAGGTCAGTGAATACATTGTCTGAAGCATCCAACTAGATGCACGTTTCATCATTATCACCTTTATATAAAGGTGATGAAGAGACCAATAGCTATTCTTTACGGGAGGGACTCATATCCTCATCAAAACCTCCTTGTTCTTTACCTTGAGTTAGGGCGACGTGTGGCTCATCGTCTTGGGTTCGAGACTTATCAATGTCCCGTTCCAAAAGGCTCGCCAATGTTTTGCACATATTCTATTGGACGTCAATCATCTTTCTCTACACCTCCATTAATTGTGAAATATCTGCCCTCATGGAGCTGGACTCAGCCTGAAGATCTATCCCTATGGAGATGGACTCTGTTTGAAGAGCGATCACTTGTGCACTTAAAGCACCTAGCCCGACGACTTGCTCTTCAGGTAGATCTACACACACGTCCTCGCGAACGTGCTTACGCTCACGGTCCTCTCGAACCTCACGGTCGCCCAGAATGGCTTGCGCGATTGTATCGATCTAGATAATACAAATATATGTGAATTAGTAATAAATAATTAATGTTATTATAAATAACCAAATTTGTAATATTCTAAAACGCTTATCATACAGCTTTTAGGCCAAGCTTCTCCTCCCCTTGATTTTACAAAATAAATCATTTTTACTAATATATTTTACAAAATATATTAGTAAATATACATATGTTATAATTTGAAAGTAATACGAATGTACACTAAATATATTACCTGTATAAATAACAAGCATCCGGTAATACTATGGTGGTGGTTGTTTTGATACCTCGCGACACCATCCACAAAATTCTTAAAACAAGCAGAAGCCTAATTCTTCTGTTAGATGGTTGCGGGTGACTTCACAACGTGCAACCATGAATGAGTAACGGTTGGTTTTGATCGAGGAGATAACAAAATCCTGACAGTGTACAGCACAAAAGCTTGCCCCCAACAGTCACCGTCAGACTGCCCAATCAAGAATTTTGATAAGGCGTTCACTAGAATATCACCTTTGGCGTTCACCCACTTTGCCTTTAGATCTTTTATCTCATTCGCATCACCATCCAATTTAATCTCCTGCCCACCACCAAAGATGCCCAGTATAGAAGTCAAATCATTTGTAGTGACTTTAAATGTCGACCCATTGACATTCAACGTGCAGGTGGATGGATCAAAGTAACCTAATAGCTGCTGTAAGAAGTTCCTCTTCATCTTATGACATTTAATATCCAGCAACTCTTCGAATCCCATCTCCATGACCTCACTCCTCTTCCCCTCATCGAAATTTGCAACAAGATCTGCAAATTTCTCAGGTGTACAACATGTGAGTGACTTCCGTTTAAAGGCATGCCTTCTCGGATGATTACTATCGGCTTGTTCCGGTCCACGTTCAATGGCATGGATTTCATTCTCCTTTAAATAATTGAGTTTTGCTTCCTTCGTCATACTTTTTCACTTTAAAGCTCGATCTTTTCGTGTCTGCATATAAAAAACTCACTTAAATTATAATCAAAATTTATCAATTCCATGTTATATTGTAATGTTTGTTAAACATACTTACTTCATGACCACTAATCTCTTCATCTGCCGCCCTCATTTTAGCATATTCTTTCACATTGTTTTAATTTTAAACAACCACATTAACATTGAAACAATTTATATGGAAATATATAACATTAAATTGATGATCTCATTAATTACTTACAAGTATACAAAGAAACCTTTTTGTGCTTGCTTCATGTTGACATTTGTGTTAGCCATCTATAATATATGTTAGTATAATCAAATTTAGCCATATGATAATGTCTTCATATCATGATTATCCCTTATACTAACTTATAATGGATTGAACATCATCTAGTAAGAATGCTAAAATGGCATACCAATGTTATGTTCTTGTATACATCTGCCCATATTATGTTATTAATCAGCTTTATGCAATGACTATTTGAGATAACGAATTAATTGAAAGTGACATATATCAACAATCTTAATAGATGATAAACATGATGTGTAAAAAATTTAAAGAATATAAGAAACTTATTTGATCTAGTTGTAATATGCTCATCTCCAAGTTTTTCATAATTTATCATGTTAAAAGAATCAAATTCGTAAAGTTCCACCACGTAGGTGAGCTAGTTAAAAACTCTATAAATGTCCAAATCTCTATAATCATATAAAAAAAGATGTTGATCATGTAGTTCTCTCTAAAGTAGGACTTTCCCTTTTATTTGATTGCTTGAAGGATAATGAGTACAATAGTAATCATCTAATAACAAACATACATATGAAATAACATAGTTTTCGTGAAAGAAAACAACCTCAAGTAATATCTCCTTCCAACTACAATATTCTGTGTAGAAACATGAAAAAGGTAAAAAAAAATGAGAAACTAGTCTACAACATAGCAAGTTCCATTGATTAAGTGAATTCAATCCAGGCTAATGATATTTAGACATAAATTTCAGAAGTGGATGACTATCAACTTTTTCAATACTGACGAGTCTTTCCTATTGATGACTGATAATCAAGAGGTTTCACCTGAAAAAATAAGGAGACACTTTTATAATTGGGTGAAAATTCAACTGCAAACCAATGTTATGTTCTCAAGTAAATCTATTAATTTTAACTATAACCATATTAATCTTATTTCTCACGAGCAACCTACAACATTAAGACATGAACATACTCCAGCCCTTTTGCCAAAGCATAAACAATGAAGTAAATAAGCATTACACAAAAATGTCACTGGAAAACATAAATCAGTCATATACAAAGACAACCCATATAGTATATCAAACTGATGATTAACTATATCTGTTGTTTATGGATAAAAACTATGAGCCAACAAATAAAATTATAACGAACTATATTCTCACTTTTTGGTTCCGTTGGAATAATGAGAATAAACTCTTGACCATTTGAGATCCATGCGACAATAGCATTAACAAATTGTGTTATGTGAGACTGTGTAGATGAACATTAATTAAGCCTATATGTTTAAGATAGTAATGACACAACGATTTCTATCTCTTCTCATAAAATGTGTTATATGTTGACTATATGGAATAATTCTTGCAAAAAAATTGGTTGCTTGCATGTCAATTTTAATTTGACAAAAACATACACTTAAAGAAAATATTCTTTTATTTTTTTTCCTAAAGACATTAAATTTGGAAAGGAAAAATACATGAAAGGAAGCAACCCTTTGCAATTATATTATTCCAAAGGGTCAGGATAAGGATATAAATTGGCCTCTCAATGAAGCTGGGGCTACTCGAACCAAATGGCATATATATCTTTTTCAAAAAAATAAAACAAAATTTGTGTGGCTTACTTAACCAATATAAATAAAATGAAATAGTTTATGATTTCAAGCAAGCACGGGGGATTACTTAACTAATCTAAACAGCTAAAATAACTCACTCATACAGATCTCTTCATGTATTTCACTCCCAAAATGAAAATCTATTATAATTCTTGGTGACAATATAGAAAATCTAATATTCAAAAAAAGGTCAGCGATAAAATCTCCGAAAATAAAAGTCTATTTTATTTATTAAACATTTTGAAGCTTGCTCCTATTGGTCCTCAACTTTAAGCCTTAACCAGGAAATATGTGAATGTGACTTCTAAGCTCCCAATGGCAAAACCACCATATGGTTCGACCCTCAATACAGTTGTGATTGACAAAGTGGGTGAGAACCTTCATTATGTGTCAGAAACATACTCCAACTTCTTTAGGATCGTCCTAGATTACGGTTCATTCACAAGTTGAGACTTGATCATTTAGGAAAGTATCATATTCCCATCAATTTCATTATTTAAGGCAGTGTGTTAGAGTGATTTACATGACCTTAGGTTAGCCACTTCGAGCAAGAAAAAGAATAGAAAGGAAAGAAAATCAATGCTTTCTAGCACGTCATGCGAGGTACATTATTTATTTCAAGTTGTGACCAACCATCAGTCTAGCATTCCCTCAGTACTTGAGGACGGGGCAGTCTCTATATGGGTTTGCCATGATTATTCAAGTAAACTTGCTGACAAAGCTGACATAACCAATTTGTCTTGCTTACCTACAAGACTTTACCTGAAACCTATTAATTAAGGTTTGATAGACATGCCTGTACCATTTAAAGCTTGTTGATGAATGTAGTTTTTACCATTTAGAGTCAGATTACATAGTTATAGCACAATTAGAATCACTAAGTACAACTACGGTTCTTATGCACATTTAATTGAAGATGGACAAAGTGTAGGGTTCAATGCTACAAAGTGTAGAACAGTTTACTTAGATTAATATCTAATATGCATAGCAAACTATGAGCGTATAGCCTCGCCTAATTGAATTACCAAAAGTATCAAGGTAGCAAGTGGACACTTCTGGCTGAATAACCAAACATGCATTTAGAAGAGCACTGGTGAATGTCCAGTAAAAAGGCATTACCCGGTGAGTACCACCCAAAGCTGAAACATATTATTTCACACCAAAACCTCAAGGTTAATTTTTAGTGCCTTAAGCCAAAAGAGTGAAAAAGAGAGCGACAGTGAAAGAGAGAGAGAGAAATAGAGAGAGAGAGATAGAGAGAGAGAGCACCGATGACAGAAAGGGAGAGCCGACATGGAGGAACATCACCAACAACAGAGAGAGAGAGAGCACCGATAACGATGAAGAGAGAGAGCTTAGGCGACGAACGCACAAATACTAAGGGAGAGAAAGCCTGGGCGACGAACGCACAGATACTAAGGGAGAAAGAGCATGGGCGACGAACGCACAGATACTAAGGGAGAGAGAGCCTGGTGGATAAAGATAGAGAGGCTGAAATCGTGGTGAAAATCGTCAAAATTTACATGCCCTAGAGCTTCAAAATGAAGAAAGATGTTAAGCTTCTCAGTTGAAGCTTTCGACGAAGAAGGAGTGGAAAGCTTCCAAAAAAATTAACCTGCATCTGGTGCAGCAGGTAATCACAATTTCTCACCCCTTTTGTGATCGAAAAGCTGAGAGTCTCCTTGCCTCATCCAATGACCAAGAATTAATGCCGGCATTCATGCCGTTAAAAAACTCACAGCATGGGACAACAACCCGTCTACATGCTCTTTTTCAATCAACTTCATCTCATTAATCAAAGAGTAATTTTATATCGACTAAGTGATGTAGTAATCATATATAATATAATTTTTTAAATCATTTTATTGAGTTATAAAATATTAATATATAAATTATTGTCATATAACTTAGTCAATTATTTAGTTACTTCAAAATTATTCTTAGTTAAAGTATTTTTTTGGAGGATTTAGTTAATAATTGATTCAAATATAGATATATTTTCACCATTTTATGATTATTTTGTTTTTAAATTTAGTCCAACAAGTCATATTTTATTTTCAATGTAATTTTTTTTATCAATTTTATTGAAATTATCCCACATTAGTGTATTAGTGACTGGTAATCAGTTTAACTAAACAAACATGTACATAAAGACATAAATTTTGGACAACGTATATGAAGGTTTTAGAATAGTTTAAGAAAATCTTATTTGTTTTTCCTTTACTCTGCGGAATGAAAAAGTATTATACAATTTTGAAATTTACAAATTTTTTTCTTCCAAAATTGTCCGTGTAAAGTTGAGATAATTACAGAAAAGCATTGGGAATGTACTAATACTTGTTATCAACTTCGTTAATAAGTAATTATTGAAAACAAGACTTTTGGATCAACATGGCAACCGTGCAGTAACGCTACATATGTATGATTTGCTTTGATAAATAAATTGTAACTTAATTTTTAGGATAAATTACACTAACCCTCTTTGTGTTTTGTTGGTTACACTAATACTGTTTTGATCAAACACTTACCGTTCAGTTAAAATCTATAGGTAGCAGCTATTAATGTGCAACTTTTATTTCTTCATTTCTTCCTTTTCGCTCAAGTTTTAAATGTGATTTGACTTCATAATACATATGTCTACGTGGAGGAGGGTATTTCTGATTTTCACATCAAGTTATTCTAAGTTATGAGATTATTGTGTAACTATTAAAACTAGAATAAGTATCCTTAATACAAACGGAGAGGAATGTTGGTGCAATTTATTTTAACTTCAAATATACACGCACGCACATATGCAAGAGAATAAACAAGTAAAACAGCTAAATTGTAAGGAGTGAAAGGGTAAGGGATAGAGAAATCAAACTTGAATGTTTTTATGAGGTTCGAGAAAATAAATATGTAGACTTCCCATTTTTCCTCCTGGTAGAGCCTCTTTGATTTTCCTTAATCCGTTTTGAATTTATAGTAAAAATTAATTTCACCTGACTTTTACTTTCACTTAATTAATTACTTATTTTTTCATCAATATGTATAATTATACATATTATGGTTTAATGTCTATAAAATGGTCGATTCTCTTATTTAATTTGATTTGATACCTTTGTATTGTTTTGTAATGCAATTCTCTTTCCCGAATGTAATTTGTTCTGTAGGAACGATATGTCACGGCTTTTGTTAAGAAAAAATATTGAAAAAAATATTTTTTTAATCAAAAGATAAAATTGCTTGAAATAAATTTAATAATAAATAAATCAAACAATAATATAATAAATAATTAAAATAAACTATTTCAAGTAGCAATCGAAGGATTAAGAGTGAAATTCAATTGTCTACGAGTTAAGAATAAAATAAATAATGTAGGAATTTAAAGTACAAAATAATATCGCGTGAGAATAATAAATAGCAAAAAATTGAAGCACATGAAATTAAAGAGAGGTAGAGAAGAGAGAGTTTGACACACAATATTTTCATGTGGTTAAAAAAATATATTATCTCTTCGTCCATGTTTCAAGGAGTTCCTTGAAAAGTTTTTCCTCATAATCTTCTTATAGGTTTAGACCAAACATTTACTAACTCTGTTGGCTATGATGTTCAATCCAACTTTGACAATATTTGATCGACTACTTTTTTTATAAAATTTACGTTATCAAATAACTTTTTAAAATCACGTACTGTCTTATTTACACATTTTACACACTTTTCAAAATCATGTACTCTCTTACTTACACATTTTACACGCTTTTTAAAATATTTATTTAATCTTAACTTCCCATAGAAAAACTTTAATTACCAAATATATATGCCCATTTTTCTATCCCAAGCTCCATTGAATTAGATGTATGCATATTTATTGGGCAAAGTATATGTAGGAGGGAAACTGTTTTATATTTTTGAATGTCGTAATATATTAATATGAATTATAGTAATTTATGTCAAATTTATTTAGAGGAAAATTTATGTGTAATAGTTAATTTCAAGATATTAGAGGATAATTTAATCAAATACCACAAGAATCATCAAGACTCTTGTCAGTTGCGAGCAAAAGATCTATATGTATTTTTGCTTTGTAAATTTTGAACATGTTATTGAATTTATTTTTACGGTTATAAGCAAAAAAATAGTTTGATATAATAAAGGAATAAAATAGTGTATTTAATTTTATTGTTGTATTAATAAAATAGTTAATTTATTTGTAAAACAAAATATACAAGAAATTGTATTATACTTCATATACGTTTCTCAACGACTTTACCTAAATTTCTTACCTATACCTAACAAAATCATGAAATGATATAGTTGAGTATTAGAAATATTTTCGAGATTGAGAGTGAAAAGGGATAATTCTTTTTTCTTGTTTTCCCTTTACCTTTTAGTAAACCTTAGTATACAAGTAAATAAATAAGGGAAAAAATGGGAATACATACTTTTCCATAAACCTCTTTTTATTTCAAATATAATTATAAATTATAGATGGCAAAGCTTCTTACTAGTGTGGCTGATGTTTCTTTATCTAAATAAATTAATATTGATTCTCAGAATTGGAAAAGTTGTTTTATAAAAGAAGTAAACTATTTTTGAATTATAGACCGAAACAAAGCACTACTTTTAGTGCCATAAGTCACCATATTCTAATAGTCATATTGAATCTCAAGCATCATAAGTTAACTTAATTTATCTATATAAAAAGGCATCACATAAAGATTAAATTAACATTACTATTATTAACCTTCCACTCCTATGCACTTTCACTCAATGAAGAAATCTCTCACTCTATCTTTGATTTTGTTTTTCTTTTACCAATTCATTTCTGATTTTTCTGCAGGAGCAATCCGTTTGGAAACGGCTTTTATCATCAACGCTCTTCCCAATTTCACTAAACTCTCACACTCGTACCAATCGCAATCCTTCAGTTTGCTCACGAAGACTTCACACATCAAAACACGCCACCTCGTCCCTTTTTCATCTACTATCCCGATTTCAATAAAGGAAATGCTGTTTTAAATTCTACTCAGTTTTAGAACTCCTACACAAACACTTAATTTCATTCTTGATACTACTAGCAGCTTGAGGTGGTTTGCATGCGGTCCTAGCCATTCATCTTCTCCAAAGTATTTGACATGCAATGACCCTAAACACAAACTCTTTGCTGGCAATAAAGTTCGACTTGTTGGATCAAATTTTAGATTTTCTGAAAAATTAATGAATCATAATTAGTTCATAGGTGGAATATAAATTTTTTTTTAAACAAACATTTAATCGAATTAAATTCAATACCAAACCAATGAACATGCATAACGGTAAAAACATATCGAGAAGAGATAGAAACAATTTATACTTTTTCATTTAATTAGAGAATATCTGATTTGGTAGTATTCAATTCTCTATCTCATGTTCTTAATTCTTGAGATTCACAGAGCTAGTAATTGATCTTCATACCAACAACTGTTCGTTAGAGTCAGAAGTAAATCTCTCAAGGATTTGTGTAAGAATTGAGTTTGGGCTCTCAAAATAACTGTGTAAGATAAAAAATATTCTCTTCTCTGTAGTATTTCGGCGGCAACAATGAGAAAGGAGGAGAGAAATATTTTCTGGTCTGATTAACACACTTATGTTAGGTTAGAGATGCAACCACTACATATTAATTATAGAATTTACCCATATACCCTTATATGATAAAAACTGAAAATCACATTCTCTCTGCACTGTGATGTGCGATTTTTACATCTCCCCTAAAGTAAAAATTGTGTCCAAATTCATTAGTCTAAATTAATGAATTAAATTGATCACTATCAATTAATTAATTTATTTATTTTATTTACTAATTATCTAATAATTAGAAAATAATAAAATAATTAATTTGAACATTAATTTTGCTCTTCACTAATACAGTGTTGACACCCATCTCATATGGGTTCAGGAAGTGTACCTTGGTCCAAAACACGTTTTTGGTTCAACTGTTATTGTTTCTCATTCTTGTTCTTATAAACTACTCCTGAGACCAAATAACCTCACATGAATAAAGTAATGAGATTCAAATACCTAGCTAATTTATCTTCATAAACTTCTGACATATTTAATCTCGACATCGTACGACTCTACTATATATCTAATGCTGAATAAATTCTCAATTCATGCGCGCTACATTTTCTGTTGGTGCAAATATATACTTATATTTCATGGTCAACATAATATTTAATGATATTACCCTTCGTGGATATCCGTAACAAGAATGAGGTGTATAATTACCATTTTACCCCTCTGGTAAATATTTTCTTAACTCATTTATTGATTGTGAATAAGAAAGACATATCAGTGAAGTGTTTCATATAGATCACCATGTTAAATTCAATGACTCATGTCATCAAGTATCAGACCTGATTTATTTATTCACATACTCATCAATAAAGCATAATGTGATATTATTGCTTTTACAATTTTACCCCGAATTTCATATTTGTGAATCACGAAACTTCAACATAGTTGAATCACGATCCAACAACTAAGGTATTGTCTGGGGATTCAAACTCACTCCTTCTGTGTATCAAAGATCGCAAGTAACACTACAACAGATATGTGCTTTTATAGCACACGATGATCGCGTTCTCTCTCTCTCTCTCTCTCTCTCTCTTCAATCTCTCTCATAGCTCTCTCTTGAACCTCTACAAAAGTGTAAAACCTAGAGATCTCACCTCACAAATCTCACTTTTTCGTTCTTTCTCGTGAAACTCTCTCTATCTCTCTCTCGCGAAGCTCCCTTTGCCGCTTATTGTAGCTATCTCTTTAGCTTTGTTGCAGCCTCAACTCTCGCAACTCTCTCTCATAGATTTCCCTTACATATCTCTATCTATCTGGTTTGGTAGCTCTGGCTCGCACCTAGATCTCTCTCACAGCTCTCTCTCTCTTAGCTCTATGTTGCAACTTTGTTTCCCAACTCTCTCCCACTTCGATTTCGCTTATCAGAATTAGAGGAAATGGGTTTTTTTTGCAAGGTGGGTTTTAATCTCAAATTCATGTCTGATTTTTGTGATTTCAGTCTAGTTTTTACGTTTTTCTGAGGTTTGTATGGTTTGTATGTTTTTGTGATTTTGTCTACTTTTTACGTTATTCAGAAGGACTTTCAGATGTTTTGGAGGTGATCTGGAGGTGCTTTTAAACCCCCAAGGTTAGTTTCTTTGAAGGTGCTACAAATATGTACTTAGGGTTTTACTGTTATTTATCAAACCTTTCTTTGCGCGATTGGTTGTTGTAGATACGAAGAATAGGAGGGTATCGGTCAGGATCTGGCGAGGGCAGATTTTGGTCCAACTATTGTTGTTTCTCATTCTTGTCCTTATAAGCTACTCATGAGACCGAATAACCTCACATGAACAAAGATATAAGATTCAAATACCCAACTAATTTATCTTCATAAACTTCTCACATATTTAATCTCGACATCATATGACTTAACTATATATCTGATGCTGAATAAACTTTCAATTCACGCGTGCTACATTTTCTGTTGGTGCAAATATATACTTATATTTCATGGTCTGCAAAATATTTAATGATATTACCCTTCGTGAATATCCGTAACAAGAGTGGATGTATAATTACCATTTTACCCCTCTGGTTAATATTTCCTTAACTCATTTATTGATTGTGAATAAGAAAGACATATCAGTGAAGTGTTTCATATAGATCACCATGTTAAATTCAATGACTCATGTCATCAAGTATCAGACCTGATTTATTTATTCACATACTCATCAATAAAGCATAATGTGATATTATTGCTTTTACAATTTTACCACGAATTTCATATTTGTGAATCACGAAACTTCAACATAGTTGAATCACGATCCAACAGCTAAGGTATTGTCTGGGGATTCAAACTCACTCCTTCTGTGTATCAAAGATCGCAAGTAACACTACAACAGATATGTGCTTTTATAGCACACGATGATCGCGTTCTCTCTCTCTCTCTCTCTCTCTCTCTCTCTTCAATCTCTCTCATAGCTCTCTCTTCAACCTCTACAAAAGTGTAAAACCTAGAGATCTCACCTCACAAATCTCACTTTTTCGTTCTTTCTCGTGAAACTCTCTCTATCTCTCTCTCGCGAAGCTCCCTTTGCCGCTTATTGTAGCTATCTCTTTAGCTTTGTTGCAGCCTCAACTCTCGCAACTCTCTCTCATAGATTTCCCTTACATATCTCTATCTATCTGGTTTGGTAGCTCTGGCTCGCACCTAGATCTCTCTCACAGCTCTCTCTCTCTTAGCTCTATGTTGCAACTTTGTTTCCCAACTCTCTCCCACTTCGATTTCGCTTATCAGAATTAGAGGAAATGGGTTTTTTTTGCAAGGTGGGTTTTAATCTCAAATTCATGTCTGATTTTTGTGATTTCAGTCTAGTTTTTACGTTTTTCTGAGGTTTGTATGGTTTGTATGTTTTTGTGATTTTGTCTACTTTTTACGTTATTCAGAAGGACTTTCAGATGTTTTGGAGGTGATCTGGAGGTGCTTTTAAACCCCCAAGGTTAGTTTCTTTGAAGGTGCTACAAATATGTACTTAGGGTTTTACTGTTATTTATCAAACCTTTCTTTGCGCGATTGGTTGTTGTAGATACGAAGAATAGGAGGGTATCGGTCATGATCTGGCGAGGGCAGATTTTGGTCCAACTATTGTTGTTTCTCATTCTTGTCCTTATAAGCTACTCATGAGACCGAATAACCTCACATGAACAAAGATATAAGATTCAAATACCCAACTAATTTATCTTCATAAACTTCTCACATATTTAATCTCGACATCATATGACTTAACTATATATCTGATGCTGAATAAACTTTCAATTCACGTGTGCTACATTTTCTGTTGGTGCAAATATATACTTATATTTCATGGTCTGCAAAATATTTAATGATATTACCCTTCGTGAATATCCGTAACAAGAGTGGATGTATAATTACCATTTTACCCCTCTGGTTAATATTTCCTTAACTCATTTATTGATTGTGAATAAGAAAGACATATCAGTGAAGTGTTTCATATAGATCACCATGTTAAATTCAATGACTCATGTCATCAAGTATCAGATCTGATTTATTTATTCACATACTCATCAATAAAGCATAATGTGATATTATTGCTTTTACAATTTTACCACGAATTTCATATTTGTGAATCACGAAACTTCAACATAGTTGAATCACGATCCAACAGCTAAGGTATTGTCTGGGGATTCAAACTCACTCCTTCAGTGTATCAAAGATCGCAAGTAACACTACAACAGATATGTGCTTTTATAGCACACGATGATCGCGTTCTCTCTCTCTCTCTCTCTTCAATCTCTCTCATAGCTCTCTCTTCAACCTCTACAGAAGTGTAAAACCTAGAGATCTCACCTCACAAATCTCACTTTTTCGTTCTTTCTCGTGAAACTCTCTCTATCTCTCTCTCGCGAAGCTCCCTTTGCCGCTTATTGTAGCTATCTCTTTAGCTTTGTTGCAGCCTCAACTCTCGCAACTCTCTCTCATAGATTTCCCTTACATATCTCTATCTATCTGGTTTGGTTGCTCTGGCTCGCACGTAGATCTCTCTCACAGCTCTCTCTCTCTCTTAGCTCTATGTTGCAACTTTGTTTCCCAACTCTCTCCCACTTCGATTTCGCTTATCAGAATTAGAGGAAATGGGTTTTTTTTGCAAGGTGGGTTTTAATCTCAAATTCATGTCTGATTTTTGTGATTTTAGTCTAGTTTTTACGTTTTTCTGAGGTTTGTATGGTTTGTATGTTTTTGTGATTTTGTCTACTTTTTACGTTATTCAGAAGGACTTTCAGATGTTTTGGAGGTGATCTGGAGGTGCTTTTAAACCCCCAAGGTTAGTTTCTTTGAAGGTGCTACAAATATGTACTTAGGGTTTTACTGTTATTTATCAAACCTTTCTTTGCGCGATTGGTTGTTGTAGATACGAAGAATAGGAGGGTATCGGTCAGGATCTGGCGAGGGCAGATTTTGGTCCAACTATTGTTGTTTCTCATTCTTGTCCTTATAAGCTACTCATGAGACCGAATAACCTCACATGAACAAAGATATAAGATTCAAATACCCAACTAATTTATCTTCATAAACTTCTCACATATTTAATCTCGACATCATATGACTTAACTATATATCTGATGCTGAATAAACTTTCAATTCATGCGTGCTACATTTTCTGTTGGTGCAAATATATACTTATATTTCATGGTCTGCAAAATATTTAATGATATTACCCTTCGTGAATATCCGTAACAAGAGTGGATGTATAATTACCATTTTACCCCTCTGGTTAATATTTCCTTAACTCATTTATTGATTGTGAATAAGAAAAATATATCGGTGAAGTATCTCATATAGATCACCATGTTAAATTCAATGACTCATGTCATCAAGTACCAGGACTGATTTATTTATTCACACACTCATAAATAAAGCATAAGGTGATATTATTGCTTTTACAATTTTACCACGAATTTCATATTTGTGAATCACGCAACTTCAACATAGTTGAATCACGATCCCAACAGCTAAGGTATTGTCTGACGATTCAAACTCACTCCTTCAGCGTATCAAACATTGCAAGTAACACTACAACAAATATACGCTTATAGCACATGATGACCGCGTTTTGTGTCAAAATGCATTAAAAAACCATTCTGATTCACGGTCCACAAGCGCGACGACATTTTCCAAAACCCCCTAAAATTAGACTCTCTTCTCACAACTCTCTCTCTCTCTCTTTAATCTCTCTCATAGCTCTCTCTTCAACCTCTGCAAAAGTGCAAAACCTAGGGATCTCACCTCACGAATCTCGCTTTTTCGTTATCTCTCGCGAAACTCTCTCTCGTGAAGCTCTCTTTGCAGCTTATTGTAGCTATCTCTTTAGCTCTGTTGCAACCTAAACTATCGCAACTCTCTCTCATAAATTTCCCTCGCATCTCTCTATCTATATGGTTTGGTAGCTCATGCTCGCACCTAGATCTCTCTCACAGCTCTCTCTCTCTCTCTCTTAGCTCTATGTCGCAACTTTGTTTCCCAACTCCCTCCCACTTCAATTTCGCTTCTTAGAATTAGAGGAGAGGGTTTTTTCTTACAAGGTGGGTTTTAATCTCAAATTCATGTCTGGTTTTTGTGATTTCAGTCTAGTTTTTGCGTTTTTCTGATGTTTGTACGGTTTGTATGTTTTTGTGATTTTGTCTATTTTTTACGTTATTCAAAAGGACTTCCAGATGCTTTGGAGGTGATTTGGAGGTGCTTCTAAACCCCCAAGGTTAGTTGCTTTGAGGTGCTACAAATATGTACTTAGGGTTTTACTATTATTTATCAAACCTTTCTTTGCACGATTGGTTGTTGTAGATACGAAGAATAGAAGGTTATCAATCAGGATCTGGCGAGGGCAGATTGTGGTGGATTTTTTTAGAGTTTTACGTCAAAGATGGCAAACAGTTACCTGGAAAGAAAAGTACTTCTTGTTGAGTTATTTTGTTTCCTTACTTTGAAAACCTTAACTTGTCATGGATTTTGAAGTTGTGAGCATACACTTCCCTTTTGAAATTGGTGGGTTTAGCAGTTAATGATATTTTCTAATAGCTTATATATTGTAGAATTGAATTTTCCATTAAACTATTTCTTCGTATTAATTGTTGTCAGACTTCGTCTTCGTTTCTTTTCATTTTCTCTTTGCCTTTTTTGCTTTTTCTTGTTGATTGTTCTGTTTGAATATCGTTAGTTGATTAGAAATCTTAATGTTTATAAGTTGGGCAACATGAAGTCCATGGCGTAAATTATTACCTTACCACATTATTTGTAGAAGTCTTGTACTGAAGAAGAGCTAATATTACATACCGATAATAGAGAAGTATGCTTATTACCTTACCACCTTATATATCTGCTTGATCAAGCTTTTAGAGTTTTAAGAGAAGAGAATACTTAGAAATCAAAAGTGATATGAGATAATGTATTGAGCTATTCGAGGCAATTCTTGCTTTTTCAACTTCTTAAATTGTCTTTCTGAATTTGGTAATCCTTTTTGCTTCTCCCATATGTATTTGAGAATTTAAGTCAAGGGTTAACATGAGATATGTCATTTTTGTTTCTATACATAAGAATTTCAGTCAAAGTTTTTCTTCTTGTATGCCTCAAATTTAATGTACGTGTGTTTATATTTAAAAAACTTTTGGTGCTAGAAGTATTTCTAGTTTTAGTATATCTTTTAAGAATAGCCTTTTTTCTAATTGTTTTGCTCTCTGGCTCTACTTCTAACTAAAAAAGGAGATACTATGTTATTTTTCATTCCATTTCTTACCTAAAGTTCTTGATCTAGTCTACTAGAAAGCTGAAACTTGGTTGTTTTCCTGAATATAGGTGTTCCATGGATAATGTGTCAGCAGTATGATACTTATGATCCTATGGTGAAATTTCTCTCCCCCGTCTCTCTCTCTCTCTCTCTATATATATATATATCTTCCTCTCCCCCCATTATTTAAGTTGAAATAACTCACCTCAATGTTTCCATGTCATATTAGAGTCTTTTTCAATGTTGTTAAAGATGTACCATTAAAGATGTTGTTAAAGATGTACCATTCCTCGGGCACCTAGTGACATTGGAAAAACGCTATGGTAGGTCTACCATAGCGTTTAGAAAATGCTATAAAAAAGTCTTTTGATAACGGCGAAAAAATGCTATGGTAGGGTCAGATTTTTAATAACGTTGGCAAACATAGCGTTTAGAAAAACCCTATGAACGCTACGATAGTGTTTTTTTGCCACTATCGTAGTGTTTTTTTGTTATAGTGTAACTAAGTCAAGTTTCATATTCAACTCAAGATTAAGGTAATTATGAAAATACACTTAAGGTGTAACAATTAGATTTTTAGCTAGATAAATAATTTTCTTCTAAACTAATTGGTTACTAGTATATTCAATATTTTCATAACATGTCTAGGTCAATTGTTAGAGTCTCCACTCCCATGCCCGAGACTAGCATCTTTTGGTTCAACCTAACAGTCATAATTGGATTCAATTGCATAGTCGATCCTAAGACTGTGAATAACATTCTAAACTATCTCAGAAGAGTTTGTCTCGATGACCACTCGGTCTTTAATCTTCTTATATTGATAATAGTTCTAGGACTTAAGTAAATTACAAACACACTTTGATTAAAAGAAACTTTCAATTTATTCATAAAATTCAGCAATACATAAATGTAAAAAAAATAATTGTTCACTCATAAATAATTATTACACCCTACTTTATGGACATAATTTTAACAATCTCCCACTTGGACTAAAGTAGGTGTATACAATCTCGTATCATCACGCCTTTCAGATGACCATAAAAAACTTTACTACTTCAAATCTTTGTGAATGGATCTGTCAAATTGTAACCATTGATATGTGTGTTACTTGAATATTTCCTCAACTGAACTACCTCTTTGATGAGGTGATACTTATTGGATCGAGTTTTAAAGATTTGAGAAAAAATAATGAGCCACGAACGGTTCGTGGACGAAAACTAAATTTTTTTTACATAAACTATTTAATCATATTAAATATAAAATTTTTTTATGATCATGCATATTTAGATTGACATATTTAGAAGATGTGAAAATAATATTATACCTTTCTTATATCGGAGAAGTTCTAATTTGGTGGAGTCCTATTGATTGTCTTGCATTCTCCGTTCTTCGTAGAACTTGAATCAATCTTAGATTGACATATTTTGAGTGTGAGCTCTCAAAATAATAAAAAAAAAAAAAATTCTCTTATTCCTCTAGATTTCAGCGACAACGGGGATATGAGAAAGAAACTGCTTCATTTGCTCCGTGTAATCACACACTCTGATCAGGTTTATGTCAACACACTTAGGGAGACAACCCTAATGCCATCTCTTATATTAAGATTATAGAATTTACACATATACTCCTATACTCTAAATTGCCAAAATTCTCCTCCCTTTACTGTAATTGCAAAAATTTTACATATACCTAGAGCCAATACTGAGTCTAAATTCATTAATCCAGATGGATATACTAAATTGATCTCTGTTAATTAATTTATTTACTACTTTAGTGAGGATACCTATCACATATTATGGGTGTGCATGGTTCAGTTCGGTCGATTAGTAAGGCATTTTTATAATTGAACCGAATTCACCGGTTACCTATATAACTTAACCAAACTGAACTGGTGTAACCACTCGAACCGAACGAAATAACCAAAGTAATCAGTTCGGTTCTGTTACTTGTAAACGGTTCGACTGCACCTGTAAAACTTCTTAAAATATCAAGAATTTTTTTACGAGGGACTGAGGGAGACAATGGTTTTCGAGATGGAGAGGACAGAAAATGGAGGCGTGAGGTGAGTGTTAGGGTTTTGTTTGGGAATTTGGTTAATTGGTTTTAGTTTTAGTTTTTTTTTTAACTTCAACTCAATAACAATAATTAATAATATAAAATACAAATTAAAAAATGATTGTAATCGGATCGAACCAAAAATATGGTTATTGAAAATAACCGAATTGATTACAATTTCTATATTAAAAGAACCGACCAAACCGATTCGGTTCGGAAAGCAATGCACACCCATATCAAATATGGGATCGAGAAGTATACCTTGATCTAAAACACGTTTTTGGTCCAACTGGTGTTGTTTCTCATTCTTGTATTTATGAGATACTCCTACGATCGAATGGAACCATATGAATAAAGCTATAGGATTCAAATACTCGATGAATTTATCTCCATAAATTCTTGACCTATTTAATTCTGACATCATATGACTCCACTATAAGTATGATGCCGAATCAACTCTCGATTCATGCGCGCTACATTTTATGTTGGTGCAAATAAACACTTTTTATTTCAAGGTCCATTGAATATTTTACTATGTTACCCTTCGTGAATATCAGTAACAAGAGCATGATATAAAATTACTATTTTACCTCTCTAATTATTATTTTCTTAACTCATTTATTGATTGTGAATAAGAAAGACATAACAGTAAACTGTCTTGCACAACACATCATGTCTTATTGAATGATTCATTTCATCGAGTACTTAGCCAGGTTTATTTATTCAAAAACCCATCAATAAAGCATAAGGTGATATTGTTGCATTTTACAATCTCGCCACGAATTCCATATCTGTGAATCACGTAACTCAAACATAGTTGAATCACGATTCCAACAGGCGAGGTATTTTCCGGAAATTCGAACTACTCCTTTGGTGTATCCAAGACCACAAGTAACTAAATCAAATTTCATATTCACCTCAGGATTAAGGTAATCACGAAAATACCCTTAAGGTGTAAACAATTAGATTTAGACTAGATAAATGGCCTTGCTCCGAACTAATTTGTTACTGGTCTAATCAACATGTTCTATAACATATCTAAGTCAACTGTTAGAGTCTCCACTCCTATGCCCTAAGACCGGCACCATTTGGTTCAACCTAACAGTCATAATCAGACTCGATTGCCCAGTCGACCCTAAGATTGTGAATAACATTCTGAACTATTTCAGAAGAGTTTGTCTGGAAGACCCCTCAGTCTTTACTTTTCTTACGTTGACAATAATTCCAGGATTTGAGTAAATTATAAACACACTTTAATTAATAGATAAACTTTCATTCATTTATTATATTCAGTAATACAACATGTCTGAGAAATAACTAAATACTCATAAATAGTTATTACACCTTACTTTATAGACTTAATTCCAACAGTACTTTCACTTTATGTGTTCGGATATTTTGTGACTTCTCGATTCTTTCGAGTTTCCTACAGCCTCACTGTTGTCACAATAAAATGTCATGGGTTTGTTACCATCTGGAACCAATTCTAAAGTCTTTAGAAACTTTCTAAGCCAGACAGCCTCATTTGCAGCTTCACAAGCCATCATATACTCAACTTCCATGGTAGAATCAACAATGTAAGGTTGTCTGATACTTTTCTATACCATTGCTCCACCATTCAGGATGAACACCGATCCTGAAGTGGTCCTCCTAGAATCCTTATCCGCTTGGAAATCAGAGTCGGTATAACCCGTCATATTCAGGTCAATAATTGAATACACAAGCATGTAGTTCTTCATTCTCATAGGATACTTGAGGACATGCTTGACAACATTCAAATTCTTGAGTCTAGGATAAGATTGAAAATGACTTACCACGTCCACGGTGTAGCAAATATCTGACCTAGTGTAAAGCATTACATACGTGAGACTTCCTACGACTGATGCATAGAGAATCTTTCTCATGTCTTCCTTTTCTTGATGAGTCTTAAGAGACTGCTCCTTGGAGAGGCTGAGTCCATGCCTAAAGGGAAGATATCCCTTATTAGAGTTTTGCATACTGAACTGATTCATCACCTTATCATGCTTAGGATAGTGCCAATGGTATGTTCTTCTGATCTTGAAAGATCTGAATACCTAGGATAAAGATAACTTCTCAAAGATCCTTCATATCAAATTACTTTGAAAGCCATATTTTGACATTAGACAATTTTCCTTCAGTATTCCCAATGAGCAGTATATCATCAACATAAAAGACTAAAAAAATCATCTTCCCTTCGTGTATCAGCTTATACACACAGGATTCATCCATTAACTGCTCAAAACTGAAGTTTTTTATAGTTTCGTCGAATCTGATATTCCACGATCGGAACGGTTGCTTAAGTTCATAAGTGGACTTTAGCAGTTCGTAAAGATTAGTTGAACCATATAAATGCACTCTTTAATATTATCATTCAAAAAACAGTCTTGACGTCCATCTGCCAGATTTCATAATCGAGGACAGCAGCAATGGACAAGAGGATTCAGATGGATTTAAGCATAGCCACGGGCGAGAAGGTATTCTCATAGTCAATACCTTCCTTTTGGGTGTAGCCCTTAGCTACAAGCCTAGATTTGAATGTCTCCACATTCCCATCTGGTCTTCTCTTCTTCTTATAGATCCTTTAGACCCTACAGGTCCTACCCCTTCAGGAGGATCTACAAGCTTCTAGACTCCGTTCAAGTACATAGATTGTATCTCGACGTCCATGCGTCTTGTCATAGGTTTACGTCCGGACCAGTTACGGCCATGGCCTGTGAGTAGGAAATGGGTTCATCATAATCTTTATCTGAGACTGTTGTTAAGGCATCTCCATAAGACATGTACCTGTCAGGTTGTCTCATAACCCTTCCACTAAGTTGAGGCTTCAAAGGCTCCGGCTCCTACTGTGGTTCCTCTATAATTGAATCAAGAACAAGTCCTGATTGGAGAGTCGGTGTCCTCCCACTCAATAATCCTCTAGCACAAGTGTGCTTTTTGGCTTCACACTTCTTATAAAAGATGTATCTTTTCGTTCTCTTGGGATATCCTACAAACAGGCATAATTCTGATCGACTGGCCAACTTGCATGTCTTCGGTCTAAGTACGTGTGTCGGGCATTCCTTATCCTAAGGTGGATTATGTATGACTTTCATCCATTCTATCTTTCATATGGTGTGCTAGGCACTTTCTTTGACGGAACTTGATTCAAAATATATGTCGTTATTTCCAAGGCATATCCCCAGAACGAATCTGGGATGAATGAGTAACTCATCATGGATCTAACCATATCCAACAGAGTTCGATTCCTTCTCTCTGACACACCATTTTGTCCTGAAATGTCAGGTGTTGTAAGCTGAGAAAGAATACATACTCTTTAAAATAGTCTTCGAACTCTCCTAAAAATTAGTACTCTCCACCACGATCGGATCGTAGTGTTTTGATTTGTTTCTCTAATTGCTTCTCAACCATAGCCTTATAATCTTTGAACTTTTCAAAGGTTTCAGACTCTAGGTACATTAGATAAACATGTCCAAACGCGTGAGTAGTCATGTGTGAAGGTTAGGAAGTATTCATAACCTCATCTTGCTGGGATATTCAACGACCCGTATACATCACTATGTACGAGTTCGAGGCATTGAGTGGCTATTTCACCCTTCGTTGAAAATGATCTCTTGGTCATTTTGACTTCTATGTAGGATTCATATGTGGGTAATGATCCCACTCTTAAAATTTACAATAGACCTTTCTTTGAAAGTCTTATAATTCTGTCTAGGCTAATTTGACCAAGACGCAAGTGGCATAAGTAGGTTAGATCGATTGAGTTAGACTTTAACCTTTTACTCTCCCTTTGTAAATCAATATTTACCTTTGTGATAAATATCATTGTAAATTTTGAATTTACATAGAAAATGTTGTTTATCATGCATGCAATATTAATTAAGTAATCATTTCTAAAACTTTCAATATCATTATCAATGAAATTCAAAGAAAATCTTTGTTCAATTAAACTAGCTACTGAAATGAGATTTTTTTTTCAAAAATTGAGATATAATAAACATCACCCAAACCAAATAACTGTTTTCAAATAATAATTTAATCATTCTAACCGATACTATCGATACTAGTGCTAGATTCCCTGACAGAAGCTAAACTTCCCCTTGTTAAGCCTTTTGCTTTCTCTGAACCTCTGTAGAGAACAACAAATATGGTTAGTGGCCGCAAAGTCTACAATTCATGAAAAAGTAGAGACAACCACATAAGAGGCTTCGATAACATGTAATGTACCTTTAGATTTCAACTCCTTAAGATAATTCGGGCAGTTGTGTTTCCAATGATCAACGACTTCGCAATGATAACACTTGTCTTTAGACATGTCCACTTTCACTGAGCCCTTGCCTTTCACAGCTTTTGAGTTTGAATTCTTAGATTTCTTCATACCTCTCTTGTGTTTCTTTTTGGCGCTAGAGGTGGAAGACTTACTTACAGTAAAGTTTTTCTCTCAATACTTCCTCTTTCCCTTTAGAAATAGGGTCTCAGCAGCTTGGCACTCTTTCATGAGTTCCGGAAGAGAGTACCTCTACTTATTCATCGAATAATTAAGTTTAAACTTTTCAAAAGTGTCTAGCAAGGTCTCAAGGATCATATCAACTTAAGTCAAACGCATAAGGTGATATTGTTGCTTTTTTACCATGAATTCCATATGTGTGAATTACGTAATTCCAACATAGTTGAGTCACGGTCCCAACGGCCGATGTATTATCCAGTAATTCGAGCTCACTCATTTGGCGTATCAAAGATCGCAAGTAACTAAGTCAAGTTTCATATTCAACTTAGGATTAAGGTAATTATGAAAATAGCCCTAAGATATAACAATTAGATTTATAACTAGATAAATGAATTTGCTCTAAACTAATTGCTTACTGGTCTTTTCAACATGTTTCATAACATGTCTAGGTCAATCGTTAGAGTCTCCACTCCCATGCCCCGAGACCGACATCCTTTGGTTCAACATAATAGTCATAATTAGATTCGATTGCCCATCCGATTCTAAGACCGTGAATAACATTATGAACTATCTCAGAAGCGTTTGTCTGGAAGACCATTCGATTTTTGCTTTTCCTACGCTGATAATAGTTCTAGGACTTAAGTAAAATATAAACACACTTTAATTAAAAAAACTTTCAATTTATTCATAAAATTCAATAATACATAAATGTCAAAGAAAATTGTTTACTCATAAATAGTTATTACACTCTACTTTATGGACATAATTCCAACACGACTTTGTCAGAACTGTAAAGTAAATAACTCACAAAATTGTTCATGATTGATCAAGTATGAAGTTGTTATGACGTTGGCTTCACTTTGATAGATAGTATTGTTGGGGTTATGCGCTCAAAGCATGTGTATTGACATTTTGATATGAAATTTAATGAGGATTATGTTTTTCTTATAATTGTTCTTTTAAATTATTGTTGAATAATCTATATAAATATCTAAAAAAATTATATTCATTAATGAGACTATAATATTGTATTAGTACGAGAGGATTAAGATAATATATAATGAATAAAATTGACAACAACATATTAAAGTATAGAATCTTTAATGAATGGTTGCTAGTACTGTTCACTAAGCATTATGGAATTATGAATGCGTGTGATCTAGATCCAGATCATTGATGTGTATAAACATCTTAGTGAATGTACTTTATAATGAGATTATATATGACTGGACCGATGAAATTAACATCTTTATTAACGTGTTGTTTATCATAAAGATTTAATACACATCAATTCGATGATCATATACATGTCTACTGAATCTTTTGATTCACTCATTAAAGTTTGTTTGTAAAACAAGCTGATGACTTTTATTTTGGAGATTCAGTGATATGAATGGCTGAGAACATGATATTGCAAGATTTAGAATTCAAACTTTCCCAACGGATCATATATTGGTTCTCTCAAGTATTAATTCTAGAACTGAATGGTTATTGAACTCATATATATATAATAAGATTATAAATTAACTATTCACTAGTGGATTAATGTACTTAAGGATCAAGAGATATTAAGAGCGATAAAACAGTAATTTTGACCATCTCTAATTTAACAACCAATAATTGGAAGACAAAACTACATGAAATGATTATATCAAGGGATTACATGAGAATATTCTGTAAATACATTTTATAATCACTAAGAGTTCAATTTCGTATTTATAGTGGAGTAATAATGGAATTGATAAATAATATTATTTAATTAAAGAGTTTAATTAGTAATCTGATTTATTGGAGCTTAGGACTATAAGTTCATGGTCCCAATGTAACCTCTGTACTATGCAGTATGGGGTGTGAATATTTCAAAAATTATATATATAAATTATCGAATATTTTTTAATTATCGATAAGTGAGACAGAATATTTAATTTTGGGAAATTAGATAATTAAATTAATATTATATAATAATTTGAATCAACTAAATCTGTAATTTATGAAATAACAGATAAGTTAGTTGATTGGAATAATCAGATATGTTAATTTTAAATTAACTGATATCTAGATATTTATCTGATCAAAATAAATATTTAATTCACAGTAATTGTCACGTGTCAATCACTAATTGGATATCAGAGATTGATATGGACTATTGTAGTGCCACACTATAGTAGCTGAGGTACAACATTGTAATGCCACACGACACTACAGTGGTGCTGACGACATTGTGCTAACTCATGACACACTATAGTTCCTTGTGGTACTATATTTCGTGCACAGTTGTAGTGAGCCTCACTACAATTGACAATTTTACAATTAAATATTATTTCAGTTTATCCCTTAAAATCTAATATATCATTATCTAGAAAATATACAAATATTATTATAAGGGATTCAGTTGATGAATGAGTTCATCAGTTCATAAAAAATCGATTTGAGAACATAGTTGGTGTTAGAGTTATTTTTCTCAATGATTAATAGTTAATCAAAACTCTGAAAGAATAATCATTGCGTTCTTTTATAGAATCGTCTAACTAAAGTTCTCAGTAAATCTCTAGATCTCATGTGTTGGAGCCTCGCCGATCAAAGCTGACTGGCAATGTCGACGATGGTGGTCAGTGGTAGCTGTTGTAACATTTAGGGAAATTTCACACAAAATCTGATACCAACCAACTCTATCATTGTAGAGTTTTATGATAAATCTAAGTCTATCAAATGTCTTTTTAAAATTTGAAATTACTGTAATTTTAAAATTAGTTTTTAATTTTTAAACTTATGAAAATTAGAAATCAAAGTCAACTATTTTAAATAGATAATTATAGAAATTAATTTTAATTAAAAAATAGTTTTTCCTAATTAAATAGGATTTTGTTCAAAGTTTGAAGATTATGAAGATGGACATTAGGAGGAGAAGGCAATATTTGGGTAATATATTCTTGAAGTCCACTTTGTAATATTATTTGTTTATTTCAAGGGTTGTAATTTAAAAATACTCAATAGTCACTCGGTCTATTATTATGTTATTTAATTGTTAAATAATTTTTTAATTATTATGTTTGATAACATGTCCATGCATTAGTCGATCACATGCCATACATGAAAATCTCACATAGTTTTATTTGATCATGCATTCCATCTGTAGAAACATGATTTATTAGGATTATTCTAATATGTTTATATGTATTATTTTATGAAATCAATTGCATGTAAACTGTTACGTTTTAATTAGTTAAAACTTGGTAATCACACTACAATAAGGGCTATAGTAACATTTAGGATAACTGACTTTAGTAAAAGATTTTATTGAAATTTGATAAATATAATTAATTAGTTAATCTAAGTTCACCTAATTATGACTTAGGCACTTTAGAAGGTTAAAATGAACTTAGATCAATGAGATTGACATAATGATTATTAAATATTCATAGGGTTATTATTTTAACCAATGATTAATTTAGAATTAATTGATTAGTTAAAATGAAAACACATAATCCTTAAATAATGAGTGGGAGAATGTTGACATGTCAATGTAACCTATGGTCTCCATCATAAAGGTTTCGAGCTGTACCAATACCAAAGTTGGATTTCTTAAAAAGATAGGAGTAAGTGATGTAATTTATTTTTTACTGACCCTAAGACGACATATTCTAAATGAAGTCATGGAATCTGAAATGATAGGTTACACTCACAAAATCACAATTAAGCTTTCATGTGGATAGTTGTGACTTAACCGAACAAGCGATGCCTTATTATTAAAAGAGAAAATATGAGATATTTTAAGTTTTAATTAATAAGGATGAGAATGTCTCATAGACAGTCTGAGGTTAATCTGACTGACCTTAAGGTAGCACATTAATCGTTGGGTTGTTTTTATCGTGGTTAGCAATTGTTAAATTTGTATGTTTATTATGTTGCATTCATGCATTACGTTTACTTTTTGAATTTTAGATATTTATCAATTATATTGAATCTTGTATGTTTTAAATTTCAGTTATCATTATTATGTCTACCATGGACAACTTTGTTACTGCTTTACTCACTCTTGAGAAATTGAATGGTGTTAATTTCGTACGTAAAATCAAATATGAACTAAATGCTGATTTGTAAGAACCATAAGTTCATTCTTACTGAGAAATGTCCTGAGAAGTCCGCTACTAATGCCCCTAATAATGTTATGGACGAATATGATGCTTGGATCATATCAAACAATAAGGCGAAATGCTACATGCTTGTGAGCATGAATGATGTTCTAAGAACCAAACATGAAAGCTTGGAGACTACCTATGAGATTATGGAATCTCTACAAGCAATGTTTGGGCAGCAGTCTGATCAAATTCGTCATGAGGTATCTAGGAGCTATATGACGATTAAGATTGAGAAAAGGGTACTTCTGTGCGAGGCATAAGTGCATAGAGTGACCATTGATGAACGCATTTAAGTTAGCATTATACTTTATTCATTCACATCAGCCTTTTCTGCATACACGACCAAGTATGTTATAATCAAATTGTAATTCAACATGATCCAATTGTTGAATGAACTGCAGATTTTTGAGTCACTCAACGTTAGAATGACCAAAGAGGGAGAGGTAAATATTGATGAGCAAAAGCATTCTTCCAATATTGTTAAGAACAAGAAAATGAAGAAGTACAATGATAAGTACAAGAGTAAGAACAAAAGAGGAAAGAAAGGCAAGACATCGCCGAAAGTCAAGAAGAACAAGAACCACAACAAGCCCAAGGGAAAATGTTTCCATTGTGGGGTTGAAGGTCATTGGAAGAGAAATTGTAACAAGTATCTCTCCTAGCTGAAAAAGAAAGGTAAATATGATTTACTTGTACTTGAAGCTTACTTATTCGAATATGATTTGTTATCATGGATACTTGATTCATGACTTACTAACCATGTATGTTCTTCTTTACGGATACTTGATTCGTCAAGGAAGCTAGCTGATGGCAAAGTCGTTTTGAGATTTGGTAGCGGTCCGCTCATGTCAGCTAAAGCATTAGGGACAATCTATTTATTTTTTGGATATAATTATTTAGTTTTGAACAATGTTTATTATATTCCTGAGTTTTTGAGAAATTTGATTTCTATTTCATTTTTACAAGAACAGTTATTCAAAGTTTTTTTTATTAATAAAGAATTTATTATTTTTAAGAATGGATTTGATATTTGTCATGCTAAAATTATAAACAGACTGTATATACTTAAATCTACTGAACACGTATTAAATAATTCTGAATTATTTAAAGTAGAAAAACTTAAAAGTAACAAATGACAGAGTTTCTCATGATGGTGATGGCACGTATCTTTGGCAATTTAGGTTGGGACATATTAATCTAGATAGGTTAAACAGGTTAACAAAATATGGTGATTTGAGAGAATTAAAAGTTGGAACTTTTCTTGTTTGTGAATCCTGTCTAGACAGTAAAATGACTAATAGACCTTTATTTGGAATGGGTCAAAGAGCAAAGGAACCACTTGAGCTAGTGCATAGTGATGTATGTGGACCGATCAATGCACAAGCTAAAAGTGGTTATGAATATTTCATCACTTTTATTGATGATTACTTAATATACGATTATACTTACCTAATACAAAGAAAGTCTAAATTTTTTTAAAAATTTAGAAACTTCAAATCTGAAGCTAAAAAATAATTAGTTAAATCATTGAAAACCTTTCGATTCGAGGTGGTAAATACTTGGATTTAGAATTCAAGGAGTACTTGCTAGAGTATGAAATCCTATCTCAACTCAAGACACTTGGAACGCCATAGCAAAATGGTGTTTAAGAAATGAGAAACCATACCTTATTGGATATAGTTAGGTCGATGTTAAACTACTCATCACTACCACTTACATTTTGGGGATATGCATTCCACACAGCTACATGCATTTTGAATGTAGTGCCTTCAAAATCTGTAAGAAAGACACCTTTAGAGTTATGAAATGACTCCAAACCCAGTTTGTATCATTTTCGTATATGGGGGTTTCCAGCTCACCTGCTTAGATCCAAAACTAGAAAGTTAGACTCAAGGTCTGAAGTATGCATATTCGTTGGCTATGCTTTAGAGACTAGAGGTGAGTACTTTTATAGTCACAAAGATAAAAAAAAGTGTTTGTATCGACAAGTGCCACTTTCCTTGAACACGACTATATGAAAAACTACAAACCTTGAAGCAAAGTAGTTCTCAAAGAATTAATGTTTGATAAGATCAGACCACCTTCAACTTCTACTAATAAATAACAAACCAGAGAAACGACATTTCTTGTAAAGTAAACCCTTGTGCAACGTAATAATGGGAGGGTTGTGAGACAACCAAGTCGCTACGAACTAGAGACACATGTTCTAGTGTCAGACACTGATAAGGACGATCCATTATCTTATGAAGAAGCAATGGGTGATCCTAAAAAGGAGAAATGACAAGATGCCATGAACCAGGAAATAGAATCTATGTATTCCAATTCCATCTGAGAACTTATAGATCCACCTGAAGTTGTCAGACCCATTGAATGTAAATGGATCTTAAAGAAGATAAGAGGTACAGATGGGACAGTAGAGACTGTCAAGGCACGGCTAGTAGCCAATGGCTATACACAAAGGGAATGAGTCGATTATGAAGAGACATTCTCCCCTGTAGCCATGCTAAAATCTATTCGCATCATTTTGTCCATAGCCGCTAGTTTTGACTATGAGATATGGAAAATGGACGTCAAGAAAACTTTTCTGAATGGTTCTCTTGAAGAAATCATCTATATGATGGAACCAGAAGGGTTCATACAAAAGGGGCAAGATCATAAAGTATGCAAGTTGCTAAAATCTATTTTGGATTAAAACAAACATCTAGATATTGGAATCTTACATTTGATGAGATTATAAAGTCTTATGGCTTCAACAAAAATGTTGACGAAGCCTGTATTTATAAATACATCAAAGATAAGATAGTGGTTTTCTTAATTCTTTATGTTGATGATATTCTACTCATTGAGAATTGTGTAGAAACTTTGTCAAAGGTAAAGAAGTGGTCAGCTTGAAAAATTTCAAATGAAAGATTTGGGAGAAGCCAGTAGTGTTCCGGGCATCTGAATTCTAAGGGATAGAAATAACAAGATCTTGGTCCTTTCTCATGCATCTTATATTAATAAGGTGTTGGAGAGATTCTCTCTGTAGAGTTTCAAGAAAGGTCAACTACCAACCATACATGAAATTATCCTCTCCAAAGAACAATGTCCTAAGACACCTTAGGAGGAAGATGATATGAAAAATGTTCACTATGCTTCAGCAGTTGAAAGTCTCATGTATGCTATTTGTGTACGAGACCAGACATCTATTATATAGTGGGAATCATCAGTCATTATCAATCGAATCCAGGTTTGGAACTCTGGATTATAGTAAAGCATATTCTCAAGTATTTTAGGAGAATGAGAAATTATATGCTTCTTTATTCAGTTTGAGACCTAAACCCCACAGGATATTCTGATTCTAACTTTCAATCAGATAGAGACAGTCGAAAGTTGACATCTGGATCAGTATTCACCCTAGGTGGATGAGTTGTAGTCTGGAGAAGTATTATACAATCTAGCATTGCAGATTTCACTATGGAAGTTGAATATATGACGACTTATGAAGCTGCAAAAGAAGCGGTATGGCTCAAAAAGTTCTATACTGATCTGGAAGTAATTCTAGATGTGGACACGCCACTGATGTTGTAGTGTGACAATAATGGGGCGGTAACAGATTCTAAGGAATCGAGGAATCACAAGAAGGGCAAGCATATAGAGAGTAAATATAATATTGTAAGAGAGATCGAGTATCAAGGGGATGCGACTGTTATGAAGATAGTATCGGAACAGAACCTGGTTGATCATTTTACAAAGACACTTCCTGTGAAGTCATTTGACGGTATAACTTGTTATTATGGGCGTGCATTGATATTTCAGAAAATGACAAAAAAATCAACTTTTCAGTTCAAACTATAGAAATGATCACATTTTTTATTTTTGTAAAAATGACTAGAAATTTTTTTTTTGTAAAAATGTCCGAAAATAGACTAGGTAAATAACTTGTCTACAAAAATTATACAGGTGTTAATAAAAATTTCAAACACAACCACGCAACACATGCACTAATTGGTTACCCAAAATATTCAATGCCTTGTTTCAATTTTTCTGTCAAGGAAGCAAATGTTTTACCAAAATTAGCATTCCAGTCCAGTGGTGGTGTCTGGGTCATCAAAGGGTCGGGTCAGGCCGACCCAGATAAAAAATTGTTGGCCCATACCCTAGCCCTAACCCTGTCCGACGGGCCGCTGATCAGTCAACGGACTGGTCCGAGCTAGCCTGGTCTAAAATATAGATGTGCAAGCCAGGTCCGTGGGCTCGAGATTATGGTGGGTTATCGGGCTAGGCCGAAAGGCTAAGCTCTATGGCCAGGTTTTTAAAATAGTTTTTATTTATTTAAAATTGACTTTATATTCATCAAAACATCATTTTCATCATAAGTATATAAACATTGATATTATTAGATGACATTATAATTATTTAAGTAAGAAATGCTATAAATTATAATTAGCCGGAAACACAACATTGCTAAAAATTTGTACTAAAATTATAAGTAAGGTAAATATGTAATCTAATATGATACATTTAACTTAAAAAGCTTGAATGCTTGAGTCAGGGATTTGAAACTCAATAGCTTGCAAAGATAAGAAATTAAGCACTAAAAATTTAGAGACTTGAGAACATGTAAATTAAAATCATATGTTCTAACAATAAAATGAGGGTTTGGGAACCTCAGACTTAGATAGAAGATATAAATTTGATGAAAATAGCGGTAAAAAAATAAAAAGTATATTTTGAAGAGATGAGGGAAGAGTAAAAGAGGGAGAAATAATAACAATGATCAATTAGAGCACAATTTCTGACTAAATAGGCATTGAAGTGGGCCTGACAGCCCGGACCAATGGGCCCTTCCAATCGGACCAGTTTAGCCTGGCCTGCAGGCCGATCCTAAAGGCTAAATGTGAGCCCAAGCCCGACCCTAGTGTCGGTCATCGCAGCGCGTACACGGCAGAAGCTTGCGCAACGCCACAATAATCAATAAAAATCTTTTATTGAAAACTTTTTTTCAATCAGTCAGGATCTATTATTTATTTATGCATTAAATCTACAACATACAAGGTTATAAACCATATACCTCTTGTAATCTATATCAAGCGTCCTTGCAAAATCGATTGATCATTCGTCTCACGAAATCGTTCCAACGATCAGTAGACTTCGAGATTCATACCAAGATCTTTCAAGTCAATTTGAACGCACTAGGACGTGCGTGGGCACATAGAATATTACAAGATACCTTTTCTAATTCTAGGTGTACTCAACCATGATATCTAGAGATTTTCTGGAAAGAACTTTAGTGAGACGATTCTATAAAAGAACGCGATGATTATTCTTTTAGAGATTTGATTAACTTTTAATCGTAGAGAAAAATTACTCTGACACAAACTGTGTTCTCTGTTCTAATTTTTTATTGATCTGATGAACTGATTTATCAACTGAGATCATTAGAATAATATATGTATCTTTTCTAGATAATTACATATAAGATATTATGGGATAATTAAAAATTAATATTTAATTTCAAACTATCCAATACAGTGGGACCCAATGTATGATGGTGCACAACTATAGTGCCACACATCAGTACATTCAGCGTAAACCATCACAATGCCTCACGGCACTGTGTGTTACACTACACTGAAGTGTCGTGTGGCACTACAGTGTTACACGCCTACTGTTGTAGTGCCACGCGGCACTACAACAGTCCATGGTGATATATGATTCTATAATCTCATAGGCAGTCTTCACGCTCTCATGCTTGGTTCTTAGAACATCATTCATGCTGACATGCATGTAGCACTTCACCTTGTTGTTTGATATGATCCAAACATTATATTTGTCCCTAACATTCTAGGGGCATTAGTAGCGGGCTGCTCAGGACATTCTTCAATTGGAACAAACTTATGGTATTCACAAATCAACATTAAGTTCATATTTGATTTCCAACATATGAAATTATCACCATTCAATTTCTCAAGAGCGAGTAAAGTAGTAACAAAGTTGCCCATGGTAGACATAATAATGATAACTGAAATTTAATATATATATATATATATATATATATATATATATATAAGATTCAATATAATTGATAAATATTTAGAATTCAAAAATTATGCGTGTGCATGAATGGAACATAATAAACACATAAATTTAACAATTATTAATCACGATCCAATAACTCAACGATTAATGTGCTGCCTTGGGTCCGCCAAATTAACCTTAGACTGTCTATGAGACATTCTCATCATTTCTAATTAAAATTTAAAATATCTCACATTTTCTTTTTTAATAATAAAGTATCGCTTGCTCGGTCAAGTCACAATTATCCACATGAAAGCTTAATTATGACTTTGTGAGTATAACCAATCATTTCAGCGATTCCATGACTTCATTTAGAATATGCCGCCTTAGAGTCGATCAAAACTAAACTACATCACTTTCTCCTATCTTCTTAAGAAGTCCAATCTTGGTATTAGTACAACTCGAAACTTTTTTTAGGAGGATGGAAACAAAGCCAGCTTGAGGCCCTTACTACACCTAACGGTGTTGCACTAATGATGGAGACCATATGTTACATTGACATGTCAACCTCTCTCACTCACTATTTTAGGATCATGTGTTTCCATTTTAACTAATTAATTTATTCTAAATTAATCATTAATTAAAATAATAACCCTATGAATATTTAATAATCAGTTATGAAACCTCATTGGTCTAAATTTATTTAACCTTCTAAAACGCCTAAGTCATAATTAGGTGAACTTAGATTAAATAATAAATTATATGAATCAAACTTTAATGAAATTCTTTTACTAAAATTGGTTATATTAAATATAACTATAGCCATTAGTGTGGTGTGATTACCAAGTTTTAACTAATTAAAACCTAACAGTTTACATGTAATTGATTTCATAAACAATACATATAAACATATTGGGACAATCATAATAAATCATGTTTCTGCAGATGAGATATACGATCAAATGAAACTGTGTGGAATTTTCATGTATGTCACATGATCAATTAATGCATGTACATGTTATCAAACATAACATTTAAACAATTATTTAAAAATTAAACAAAATAATAATGGGCCAAGTGACTATTGGATATTCCTAAAAATGCAACCCCTGAAATAAAGAAATAAAATTATAAAGCGGACTCTAAGAATACATATTTCTCAATTAATGCATTCTCCTCCTGATGTTCATCTTCATAATCTCCAACCTTTGGACAAGATCCTATTTAATTTAGAAAAAATCTTTTTCTTAATTAAAATTAACTTTTATAATTATCCCTTTAAAATTAGTTGCCTTTTGACTTAATCAAATAAACACTTTATTTGATTTGATCAAACTTGGGTAAAACCCAATCAATCTATTAATTTCTAGTTTTTATAAATTTTAAAATTATATTAATTTTAAAATTTAAAAGGATAATAGATAGAGATAGGACTATCATCAAATTCTGTAGCCCATCAATGATAGGACTCTCCTACCACCGCCCATCACCGCCGGCCAGCCACAACCGCCGCCAGAGCTGATTTTCCGGTGACGTCGCGCGGAGCAGTAAATTCTGACGACATTGCAAATAATCATTAATCGGCAGCGCTAGAGCAAAAAATCTATTTTTTGGTGCCGGCATCAGAATTCTAAAAGAGTTCCTATTTCTTTTCTTTTTCCTCTATCGTTCGTCTTGTGTGTTCTTCGTATTCTCGTGATCGAATAATTATAAAAAGAATTAAAATAAAATTACAAAAATTTCTACGCTCCAAAATGGCTTACACAAGTTCTAAGAAAAAAATAAAGAATAAAACCTAACCCAATAATCACCATACAATTAATGATCTATTATTTTTCATACATTAAAAAACATAACCATCCATTCATTCATACATATCTCAAATTATATGAATAATGCAAGAAAATCCACATAGCATTTAACATATAAATATATAAAGACCTCACTGATACCACTTGTTGGTCGTCAAGGCACGTGCGCGCCGGAAGCTTGTGGCGTGTGGAAATTTATAAAAATAAACGTTTAATAAAGCTAAATTCTTTTAATAAAACAAAACTTGCGCAAGGCCACAATAACCAAATAAAAACCTTTTATTGAAAACTCTTTTTCAATCAGTCATGATTCATTATCTATTTATACATTAAATCTATAAACATACAATGTTAAGAATCATATACCTCTTGTAGTTTTTATCAAGCGTCCTTGCAAAACCGATCAATCCTATGTCCCACAAAACTGTTTCAACTATCAGTAGACTCTAAGATCCATACTAAGATCTTCCGAGTCAATCCTAAACGCACTAGGACGTGTGTAGGCAAGTAAAATATTACAAGACACTTTTTATGTCTCTAGATGTACTCAACCATGAGATCTAGACATTTTCTAAGAATGACTTTAGTGAGACTATTATCTAAAAAAACGTGATGATTATTCTTTTAGAGTTTTGATTAACTTTTAATAGTAGAGAAAAATTACTCTAACATAAACTGTGTTCTCCGTTCTAATTTTTGATGGATCAGATGAACTGATTTATTTGAGGTCATTAGAATAATATTTGTATCTTTTCAAGATAATGGTGTATCAGATATTTAGAAATAATTAAAAATTAATATCCAATTTCAAATTGTCCAATACCGTGGGACCCATTGTATAATGTTGCATAACTGCAGCGTTACGCAACATTGCAGTTGGCGTAAACCATCATATTGCCTCATGACACTCTGTGTTATGCCACACTGCAGTGTTACACGCCTACTGTTATAGTGTCATGTGGCACTACAACAGTCCACATTGATCTATGATTCTCAATCATTGATCGACATATGGCAGTTACTGTAAATTAAATATTTATTTTAATCAGATAAATATCTAGATATTAGTTAATTTAAAATTAACATATCTGATTATCCTCTATCGACTAAATTATCTGTTATTTCATAAATAACAAATTTAGTTTATTCAAATTATTATATAATAATAATTTAATTATCTCATTTTATAAATTAGATATTTTATTTCACTTATCGATAATTGAAAAACTAATCGATAATTATATATATATATAATTTCAGAAATATATATATGTGTGTGTATATATAGATATATTAATTATTCAATTAATTAATTCTTAATTAATTGACGAATAATCATTTCGTACATTATTCAAAAGCAATTCTAGGTAGTAAAATTTCAACAATATTATTAACGACAAATGTATTTATTATTACTATTATTTTACATTAAATTTAGATTTACAATCATTTAAAAAATAATATATTTCTTTTAGAGTTATATTAATTTTAGATTTTACGCATATTTTACATGTTGAACATGTGCCAAGCACGTAATTTTATATTAGTTGACTCAAATGTGCAGTGAGCTAGTTTAAATGTGTATTGAGACATCTAAAATGTGTTCAAAATATTCAGTCATTCCTCTGCATATTGCTTCTGCATCTTTGTATCCAAAGTCAAGTGACTTCATCTCCAAGTGACTTCATCTCTTTCATGAGTTTCACCACCTTCATGCACTTTTAGTCTGGTATCTATATAAATCGACTCTCTTTTGTTTTATTATATCAAATGGAAATATTATATCTCTATTATTCTTATTATAATAGAGAGTTAGAAATTATTGACTCCGAATATTTTCTCTCTAAATTATTGACTCCGAATATTTTCTCTCTAAATTATTGACTCCGAATATTTTCTCTCTCGAATGTGTTGTATCACAAGTGTCTAAATAACTATGAAAAGAGCCACATCTTCTAGAACACATTAGAAAGAAAGAATGTTACCTCGATCCTGGGCCTTTTGATACTAGATGTTGCAGTTGACTCTAAGTCAGATGTCTCGGAACCAGTCAATTGCTTATATCTATCGTTTACACTGCCCACTGTTGAGACAACATTTAAAGACATGGCACTTGTATGTCGCTTCATTTTCCTTGTTCCATTCGATCCGTCTTGTGTGATAAAATTTCTAGCTTGGAGACGGCACTTGGTCATGGCAACTAAATCCTCACCAACTGCAGCTCTAGATCCATTACCCGGTGCTGATTCTGCTATTCTATCATTCATACTGATAACTGAGCCAATGTTACTAACAGACGCACTCAATGCAAGGTGACATTGAATTAACCTGAAAGATTTATACTATATCAGACTTAACTAAGAAAAGTTAGGAATTTAGTTTCATTTCTCAGACAACAAAACATTATAAACATGAAGGACTAGTGGAGTTTAGCTGCACTTACCTCTTTGATTAAACGCTCAAGAGGCTGCTCCGTCACACTTGATTTTCCAGAAGCTGCTGTCAAAGTATTACCATGAGTGCCATCTGGGCAATGGAGAGGCTGATATCCCAGGGGTGCCAATGGCGAGAGATGGGGCTGGTGCCACAATCCCACATGTTTGTTGATGTCTATTATTTCCAGCATTTAAGAGCGTCGAAACACCAGAAATGGGTTTCTCAGAATCCCCTGGCATTGGGGATGGAGCGACTGGAGTTGAAGGAGATGGGACTACAAAAGGTGAGCTTGCAGATTGCAGAGGTGTTCCAGCTTTGGTGAGTGATGATGACATCAAATTTTGTTGGTCAACTTGTGGAGAAGAATGTAGTAGAATTTTGGGGGATGCAGCCTGAAGCATCTGTGGTGAAGAAATTGGATATGAAGCCCGCGATTTTAATTGTTGATGAGAAAATGAAGATCGCTGGCTTCCTGAGAGATGTTGCTGAAAAACTCCTGGCTTAACACCCATCCCCTGTCTCATCTTCAAGTCATTCACATCATTAATTTGATGAAGATGAGACATTTGGTGTGTTTGCAACTGCGTGGGGAGAAGCTGTTTTCCTTGCTGATGCAACTGCTGCTGCTGCTGTTCCTGTTGCAATATCTGCTGCTTCAATTGTTGTTGCCGTTGTATTTGTTTTAACTGCTGCATCTGCAACATTTGCTGTTCCTGATGTTGTTTCAGATGTTGATGTTGAAGCATATTTTAACTCGACTGGAAAGAGCCAAAACTTGGTTGCATGACATTTAGCCCACCTTGTGATGACATTTGATTAATGTTTGCCTGTTGGGGAGTGCTCACAGGATTTTGTTGCAAAGATCCCCCGGCAACCTGTTGTAGTGAGCTCAGCCCATTCCCGTGTCCGGAATCCAAACTGGAACCAGGCTGCATTGCATTCATTACATTCTGCTGAGCATTTGAAACTCCTGAGAGAGAAGACATAGAACTATGCTGCAGATTTGTCATGCCATTCTGCTGCACTGTAGCCACAGAACTTTGCATATTTGATGAATGCAGTTGCGGGTTCATTCGATTTTCATGAGACGGCAGTTGCGACATTTGTGACTGTGGTGGCTGCATCGAATGCATGTGAGGGCCAGGAAGCTGTCCTTGCTGCACCGAAGGTACAGGCTTCCTTGGCCTTTTGGTATTAAGAAAACTAATTATCTGCTTCTCATATTGAATCAATTTTTCCTTGAAACCGGGTAAGATATTTTTTTTTGAAACTGATAAAAATGCTATAAGGCGCTCTAACATCAGCTTAAACATTTTCAGCTTTTCAAGCTGCTCTGACTTTGTTTATTGGGGAAGAGAATCATGCTAGACCAGGGGGAAAAACTAAGTCAATAACTATAATAACCAAGTTAGAAACAATGTAGCAGAAATAAATTGTCTCAAGTAGCACGGATTTCCAGTAGCAAGGCGCAGTTGCACAAAACTTGCATTTCGCTAATTAGAACAGTATACCCACTCAAGAAGGACGAACACTAGTTTTCATATTTTTTTAATAATTATGGCGTCATTGGTCGAAGCCAGGAAATGAACTGCACCAAAGGATATTGATATGCAAATGCAAGGCCTTACCTGCTGCAATTTTGCAGCAATTTTCTGGTTCATTTCAGTTAATTCAAGAAAGTATTTCTCCTTCATAGTTTTGATCTGCAAAAATAAAAAATCAATGTCAGGAGAAAAGTCAACATGGACTTCTACATGTGCTAGAATTTCTGTAAGCCATTCATGCATCCATTCAACACCAAATCGTTTCATGAAATTACTTGTCAATCTAGTTGCTCATAACTCTTCCAGTTTCTCCTTTTGCTTTCTTTTGAATATCTCAGGTATCCAGACCTCTTGGAACTTGGATATTAATGTAGATCCTCCTATCTAAATATTCCTCGACAAACTAGGGGAGGTCGCTTCATGGAAATCTGAACTCAAGACCTCTCATTTGGGAGGTTAGGTCTTCCATTTTTCTCTTTACTCTTTTGGTAGCTTATATCAAATTCTTCCTATATTCCATTTCTTATTAATAGAAAGTATTTTCGCCCACTAATATTGTTTGAGCTAATGTCATTTGAGATTACAATACAACCTCAGTAATCTCTTACTTTCATGTTCATAACAATCAAATGCCGCAATAAAAATCAATGTCATTATTTAATGCCAGATAATGATCCCTTTCGTCTATTCAAGTTGCAAGCTTACTTCTTTAATTTGGTTTCTTCTAGTATCGTTCTTTCTTCCTGAAGGCAGTCTAATGATGCTTATATGCACAGATTCACTTTTGCTGAAATGGACAGACCCCAAAACAAATCTCCCTCGCATTTGAAGTTCCTAACTAAACTTAATTAACCAAAGAATAAGTTGTGGCATCATACCTTTTCATATATCTCCTCTTGCCAATCACCTGCATTAGCATGCCCTGTCTGAGCTGTGGAGTCCAAAAGATGCTACACAACAAAAATGATTAGAGAAAGAGAAAAAGAAAACGTTCGAAAACAAAATTATTCTAGAGAGAGAAAATAACCCATATCAAGAAGAAACATTTTCTTTTGCTCAGAGTTTTCCATAACTATATAACCAGAAGTTCAATGGGCCAAATGGCAAGTTTAGGTCATTAAAACGTAAAAGTGTTCATTGGGATTTTGTGCTTGCTTTTAGCAATCTGCTTAAGCTTTGCTTAATGTCAGATTTTAAAATATAAATTAAGTTATTGGTGAAGTCTATGTATTCGTCTATCATCGCCAACATAAACACAAACGAAAGAATGAATTGCGTATGGAAACAAAACTTTTTTTATATGTCTATGTATTCGTCTATCCTCCTCCCCCGTTCTCTCTCCTTTCTCTTTGTTCTAGGAGTCTTGCATCTTAGAGTCTATGTAATCCTTAACCTTAATATAATCATATCGTTTCTCTAACTCCAAGTCTCCACCTACTAACTTGATCTCTACGATACTAAACCAAAAAGTGACTGCCAACTACTTACACAAACACTGCACATGCAAGCCAGTAGCCATTAAACCACACTAATCATACCTTAAGCGTGAATTTAAGCAAGAGTATCACTGGAAACATGACAAATTACCAGAAATAGGGGGATAGACAAACATAAACGAGCCGGACACTATAATTATTTGATTGTTTGACCTGGTTATGGGTCATTTTGGTCATGAAGGTTCCTTTGTGAAAAGGATAGCTCGAGCCATTCCCTTGGATCATGCCTACCTGCTTGGGGGTTATTTTGATCATGAAAGTTCCTTTGTGAAAAGGATAGCTCGAGTCATTCCCATGCATCATGCATACTTATGTTTATTTTCCAAGAATTGGCAAAAGCCAAACACGTGTAGAAACACATTAATCACATCAAAAAAACAATGCACGAAGCATTTTGATAATGTGAAAAGGCCCGGTTAAGAGCGAGACAAAATAAAGTCATACAGAAAATTAGATTTTTTTATAAACATATAGAAGATTAGATCTTGAAATAAAGCAAAAAGAAAGATATCTTATGAAATATTCAAAAAAGGTTTACAGTTTCTAGAAGAGTCCAACGATCTAATTAAGCTAAAATCACTGGGATTAAAGAACTATAGTAATTAACGTAGAAACTAAAAAATAGAACTAAACATACTTGCTGATGTCTCTGGAAGGGATCTTTGTGATTGATATAATTGCTTTTGTTGTTCAATTACATTCTGTTGTTGAAGCAAGGAGCCTGCAGCTTGACCTGATGCTTGAAGCCTTTGCTGTAGCTCGCGAGAAAGTTGATTAGGTTATGGCAAGCAAATTGCTGTGCAGACTGTGGAATCTGTGACATTAACTGCTGTTGAGGTGGCTGCACTTGTGCTTGCAGCCCTTGGGGTGGTAATAAATTAGTTGCACTCTGCTGCGCCTGTTGCTGCACGGAAACCTTGTTTTGTTGCAACATATGTACCGACTGCTGGTTAGTTGCATGCTTAAGTTACCATAAAGCAACTGCTGCGGCTGCTGCTGCTGTAATCCAGAAACATTACTTTGAGGGCCTAACTGTTGTTGATGCAGATTTGCAAGATTATTTTGCGTATTAACTGTTGCTGTTGTTGTTGTTGTTGTTGCTGCTGCTGCTGCAAGTTTGGCAGGTTGTTCTGTTGCGGCTGCTGTTGCGGCTGCTGCTGAATGTCCCCAACATTATTCTGTTTCCCAATTAGCTGATTCGGTTGCGGGTTCGCAGAACTTGATTGTTGAGCAATCAGCTGTTGCTGCTGCTGGGGAGGCATCATTGATTGCTGTGGCATAGTTGTTTGCTGTTGATGAACAAGGGCAGTTTGCTGGGACTGTTCCTGCTGCCTAAGAACTGATTGTGGAGGCTGTTGAAGCATGGGTTGTGAAGGAAGTTGAACAGAAGGTTGTTGAGACTGCTGAAGACTGGTGAGAGCAGATGGTTGCATGACGGATGGTTGCATCACAGATGAAGTTTGTATAACAGATTGCTGTGAAGATTGCAGCTGAGATGGTTGTAATAGATTTTGTTATGGCTGCTGTTGTTGTCGCTGGATGTGAGTTTGCATCTGAGTATGGTATATTTCCCTGCATGTATTTTTGCTTGAGAAGCTGCTGTTGCACCTGTTGCGAGTACAAAAGTTGCTGCTGGTCCTGTGACTGTTGTTGTTGCAGTTGTGAAACAATTTGTTGTCTTCCTGGCATTTGCCTCTGAGAGTTGCCATAAACATTGGAGGTAACTCCTTGACCAACTGGATTTCCTACAGTATTCTGCGACACCCCAGATATGTTATGCATGCTCGTATTCTGGCCAACTACATTTGAAATTGGATTTTGTGTCAATCCAGAAACAGGAGGTAGTGCAGATTGTATGCTAGATGTACTTTTGAGAAGCAATGCTATTCTGGGACAATAACTGCTGGCGATTAGTTGATAACGGGATAGAAAGTGGCTGCCCTTGATTTAAAATTTGGGTCTGCATACTATGAGATGGTGTTCAAGATACAAAAGAAAATATACATAACAAAAGGTAAACTATAAAAAAAAGTAAAAATCAAGGAAGCAGACTAGTGTAGATGGATATGATACCCCCTTCATCAAGGCAAATAGTTTAAAAGAAAAATTTTAATATTTAAAAAAATAAATTGTTTGAAATAAAGTAATTGATAAAAATAAATAATCAAATAATAAATAATAATTAAATAATTAAATAATATGCGAAAACGCGTAGAATAAATAAATATAATAATGATGCAGGATGCGGAATAGTAAACGTGCAAGTAAGTTAATATGAAAAGGAAAGTACACGTAAATTTAAAGAGAAACTCTATTAGCTTATGGTGTCAATCAGACCTTGACAATTCAATTTGATCGAAAACTTCGAATCTCTTACAAAATTTCTCACTCTCTCAAAGAGTAGATCTCTCAAATTTTCACTCACAATTTATACTAGTTTCTCTCTAGAAATACAAGTCTCTCAAAGAACAAAACACTACCAAACTTCATCGGAAAGGACCGGAGAGGTGTGGTGGAATGAGAATGTCGTAGGGTATATATAGTGTTGAAAAACACTATGGAAACTGGTCGAACTGGTTGGAGAACCGGACAAATCAGTCGTCATTTAAGGAAGTTTTCCTTTATGACAAACCGGTCACACCGGTTTCTCCACCGGTTTACACAACTAGGCAAGTAATTGCCTTTTGGGTAAACCAGTCACACCTGTCAGAGAACCGATCTAACCAGTTCCAAATCGATCTACCGATTTCCCACTGACCTCTAAAATTGAGCCAGTTTGAACACCGAACCGGGGGTGAACCGGACCTTGACATTTTTCACACAATTTTGCCTGGTTCAGTCTTCTACGGTTCAGTTCATGAGCTATTCGATCAAGTTCTGAATTCCTTAAAGCATTTGAAGTTCAGCCAACTTTGATTTAGGTCATTCAAAGTTAGTTTGATATACTTTGTCCCCTTCATAATATATCTCGCGTATCTCGTCATTTGCGATTTCGATTGCTCTTTTTATTCTTTTTGCATAAACAATTACGAGTTAAGTGTTTTCAACATTATTTTCACTTTACTTAGAACCTACACACTTAATTAAAATATTAGTCTACATATTATTTGTCATCATCAAAATTAACTTGACTGGGGTCAACAATCTCCCCACTTTTGATGATGACAAACAATTGATTGCAAAAAAATATTAGATATAAACTTCTCATACGCATATGCAATAATATTTCTAAATTTTAAAACTTATAAAATTTTCATCTTTTGTAATTAACTATATTTGTTGTTGGTAGGTGGGTTAGGTGTTTGAACTAAATAAAGGAAATAAAGTTGCGCATTAACTACCAGTTATAACTTTTAGTTCAACGGTAAGCGCTTGATCCTACAAGGTTAGTAATCCCAAGCTTCATAATAATCTTGATTTTTCAGAAAATCACAATAAATTTATTTATTTATTATTATTATTTTTTATGCGTTTAAGCTTCTGCATATTATTTAATTGTGTAATTATTATTTATAGCTCGATTGTTTATTTTTATCAATTACTTTATTTCAAGCAATTTGTTTTTCAAATATTAAAATCTTTCTTTTAAATTGTTTCCCTTAATAAAGGGGTGTCATATCGATCCTACAATATCCGTCAAGTGGCAGGATGCTGGCCCAACTACGATAAAGTGAAGATGAAAACGAATATTTAATACCCTTCATAAAGAAGCTTTGGAAGCTACTCACTAAGAGAGGATGCACTTCAAATAAGAAACCCAAAGAAAAGAGAAGCATGATGGCAAATGAACATGAAAATGTACATATGTGCATAATAACACACATAGACAAGATTAGCAAGTTCAACCTTCATAATAATCTTGATTTTCAAGAAATCACATGAATTTATTTATTTTTAAATTTTTTGTATGCATTTAAAAAAGGAAATATTTTATTTAGAAAAAATGAATACATTGAGGGCTAAGTTTTTCAGAAATCAACACTTTTAATTCATTTTAATGATTTCAAATGGGATGCATTGCGAAAGGAGGAGAATTTTTTATTCACATTAAAAATTACGAAAATAAGAGTATTTTAAAGAAATTCTAGGACCAATAACTACTAAACTAAAAACTATAACTGATAGTTAAAGTGTAACTTTATTTCCCTTATTTAGTTTAAACATTTGCGTCCAGGATTCGACTGTAACTTGACCCCACCAGGCCTCCGCCACATGGCTAGATGTCGGCCCACCTGTCAGTACATGCCCGCAAGTACAATGGTTTTCCTAAGAGTCAAACCCCTGACCACTAGACTTTGATACCAATTGTATCTCGTATTTTTCAAAGGGGTTTTCAGACTTTTTAGCTTAGGAGTTTATTTTAGGACATAAATGATTGATTTTCTTTTAGGCTAGGTGTCTTTGAATTATTCTTGAGCTTAGAAAATCCCCCCCCCCCCCNCCCCCCCCCCCCCCAAGCACCTGTCTGCAAGTACAATGCTTCCCCTGAGAGTCAAACCCCTGACTACTAGGCTCTGATACCAATTGTATCTTGTATTTTTCAAAGGGTTTTTTCAGACTTTTTAGCTTAGGAGTTTATTTTAGGACAGAAATGATTGACTTTCTTTTAGGCTAGGTGTCTTTAACTGTATTCTTGAGCTTAGAGAAATTAAATCAACCTAATTGAGTTCCAATTACAAAAATACATAAAAATAATTTCTTCACGTCCATTTTTCTTCAAGCTTTTCATGCATCCGTCTCGTGCTCATTTTATTCCTGTATACTTGATTAAACATATTAATAATATTTTAATGATTTTCTATCATTAAAATTCATTCTAAAATAATTGGGTCAACAATCTCCACGATGACAAACCATTAAATAACATAAAAAAAATTCAAGCGTAATAAAGCATGTAAGTAGTTAAACAGAATTTCAAACCAAAGCATATGTCATAGAATTACTCCCCCTAAATACATGTCATGCATTAAAAAAGAGAATACATGCGTTATAAAAACATTTGTCTTTCTCCCCCTCTGTCATAATAAAGAAACAAACCATAAAAAAGCAGAGAAATATGAATACGGGTGAAGAAAAGATGAAAGTTTATGTATCACTCGAAGAATGAGGTGGAAAGCTTCGCAAGGCACTCATGATGGACATGTAATAAGCATGTTGTTCTTGACGAAATTCCTCCTTAAATTGTGTTAATTGAGCAGACATATCATGATGTTCCCGGTGCATGTCATTTTGAAATTGAGTATGCTGATGTAGAAGTTGAGTGTGTTGAACAGTAAGAGCATCGATTTTCTGATGCAGTCGCTCGAGTGTGTACATGTCAGATCTTGATGTGTAGGATGATTCTCCTGGATAGGTGGAGGGAGGATCTGATGACTAGAGTTGGTTAGTGGGAGGATCTTCCTCAAATAGCTCATCCAAAGTAAACTCAGCACGAGGAATAACAGTGTTCAAATGATCATGTTCTTGGTTAACAACTTGATGTGTCTTTACCCATATTCTGTTGATCTTCTCTATATGCATCTTTCGTAATAAAGTAACGAATTTTTCGTTACGATGTCATTCTTTTTCGTCTCAATAAACTCCTCTCCTCTTAGATCATCAACAAAATACTCAAATATTTTTGTGAGCCATATTCCATAAGAAAGAGCGCGTTGAAGGTTATGTACAATATTTTCCATATATCTCAGCATCATGTAACATGTATTGACATTTTCCTCTCTTAAAATCTTGGATAGAAGAAAAACGTCAAAATAGTTAACCTCATCCCTATGACCACCTCAAGGGAGAAAAGTGTAGGTAATAATGTGATGAAGAATTATAGCTTCAATGGAGAGGTGACTATCAATGGATGAAAAATATTTTGGAGGTGGGGTTTCTCACGTACTAGTCGAACAACATCTAACAAATCAAAATTTTCAATCTGAGGCCAACTAAAATGCTAATCCAGAATAAGGTATTCCAAAAATTTGACTTAATGTCGCATTATAAAAAACAATTGATGTACTGACAACATAGTTTTTCGCGATGTAAGGATCATGCTCAACCGTCAAATTTACATAAAATAACCGGACCAACCTAGGATATATCTTAACATTGAGATCCAAAATATTTTTCCAACCCATTATAGCAAGCAAATCATAGGTTTGGAGTCCCTCAATATCAGAATAGTTTATCGGACGTACACATAAATTTTTCCGCGAGGTATGTTGATTATGATCCCATATTTGCACGTTTCAACAACATTGTCAACTCTCTTAGCGCTCTTGGATAGTGGTCTTTTATTCCTTTCTGACTGGAACGAATGAAATATTCCGACTCCGACCAAGGAACGAAGCGAAATAGGGGGAGCAAATATTTCACTAATTTACCGGTTAATATCTGTTCGAGCAGTAGTATAACTTGAACATTGGCGCCACCTCAATGGCTACGGCTCTCTCAGCAACCCATGCCTAAGACCTCTTGGGTTCTATTCTCAGGCCCCTCCACTCTTAATTTTTTTTGTATGTTTCTTTTACTTCTTTTTATTTGTAAATAATTATATTTTATTTTCTAATTTAATTTTAATGAATCAAAATAAATTGTGCACATTTTGCTTTTAAATATTTAAAATAGTATACGAGTCATAATAATTTGTTTGATATATAATTGAAATTGTGTAACATACAGATTATTCAATATGATAAAACTTATATAATATTAATAAGCTCAATTCTTGTTGTATTTTATTTACATATATGTGTTGCTAGTAAGTTATAATTCATGAGATAATTTTTTATACATATTCTTTTTATATTAAATCTTTTATTATGATTTAATATTTTCAAAATATTTTTCCGAAACGGAACACCGAAATACTGAATCATCTGGAATGTTCCATCTTTAAAAGAAAAAACCAAAATGGTCACTTGAATAGAATTGACTACTATGCACTCTTGGTAAGACATTTACTAATAGTGAATTGGTGAGTAAAGTTCTTAGGTTATTATCAATGTTGTGAGAGAACAAGGCAATTGCTATTCAATGAACGAAAGATCTTAAGATGTTTTCACTTGAAGAACTAATGGGATCATTGATGACCCATTGAATGGATAACATGGAAGATGATGTGGACTACATAAAATGAAGAAATTTATTATTCAAAACCACATCCATTGAGGGCGAAAGTGAAGATGAAGACGAATATCTAATACACTTATAAAGATGCTTCAAAAGCTACTTACTATGAGAGGATGCACTTCAAATAACAAACCCAAGGAAAAGATAAGCCCGTTAGTAAATGAACATGAAAATGTACATATGAACATAATAGCACACATAGACATGGTTAACAAGCTCAACCTTCATAATAATCTTGATTTTCGAGAAATCGCAAGAATTTTTTTTTTAAATTTGTAGGCATTTTAAAAAAAGTAAAATATTTTTATTTTAGAAAAATGGAGAGGGAGATTTTTCACAAATTGACACTTTTAATTCATTTTGATAATTTCAAAGGGGATACTTAATTGCGAAAGAAAGAGAACCTTTTATTCATATTAAAAATTACGAAAAATGAAGTATTTTTAAACAAATGACAAGTTTAATTCTTTTAGATGATTTCAAAAGGGGAGAAATATAGTTAATTATAAAAGGAGGAGAATTTTAAAAATTTAGAAATATTATTGCATATTCGAGAAGTTTATAGCTAATATTTCTTATGCAATCAATTGTTAGTAATCATAAAAAGGGAGAGATTGTTGACCCTAATCAAGATGACAATTTTGATGATGACAAATAATATGTAGACTAATATTTTAATTGGGAAGGTCCTAAATAAAGTGAAAATAATATTGAAAACACTTAATCGTAAATATTTATGCAAAAAGAATAAAGGGCAATCGAAACCGTAAATGGCGAGATACGCGCGACATATTACGAAGGGCATGAAGCATATAAAACAAACTCTAAATTATCTAAATCAAAGTTGGTTGAACTCAGAATGCTTCAAGGAATACATAACCAGGCCAAACTAGCTCAAGTTTGGGGGTCAATCCGATCATACCGGTGAAAAACCGGCGGACTGGTTTGGGACCGGTCAGATCGGTTCTCTGATCGATGTGATTGGTTTAAACAAAAGGCAATTACTTGCCTAATTGTGTAAACCAGTCAGACCGGTGGAGAAAATGGTGTGACCGGTTTGTCAAAATGGAAAACCTCCTTAATTGACGAATGGTTCGTCCGGTTCTCCAATCGATCCAACCGATTTCAATTGTGATTTTTTAACACCATATATACCCCACGACATTCTCATTCCAACACACCTCTCCACTCATCTCCAACAAAGTTCTATAATGTTTAATATTTTAAGAGGCTTGTATTTTGACCGAGAATTTAAGACATTTTGTAGAGAAAAGCTAGTACAAATTGTGAGTGAAAATTTGTGAGATCTACTCTTTGAGAGAGTGAAAATTTTTATAAGAGATTTGAAGATCTCAACCGAACTGCATTGCCAAAGTCTTATTTGCACCATAAGTCAATGGTTTGTGAAGGTTTGGTACCGTTAAGAAGATCATTTGGGGAAAATATTCAAGAGGGGATTCTTAAAACGTGGATGTAGGGATAGGTTTTCCTGAAACACGTAAAAATATTGACGCTAAAATTCTTCATCACATTATTATCTACACTTTTCTCCCTCGACGTGGTCATAGGGATGAGGTTAACTATTTTGCCATATTTTTTCTATCTAAGATTTTAAGAGGGGAAAATGTCAATATATGTTACATGATGGTGAGATATATGAAAAATGTTGTTCATAATCTTCAACGCTCTCTTTCTTATGGAATGTCGCTCATAAAAAAATTTGAACATTTTGAAATTGATCTAGAGAGGAGTTAATTGAGCTGAAAAAGAATGATATCATAACGAAAATTCGTTACGAAAGATGCATATAGAGAAGATCAACATAATATGAGTAAAGACACATCTAGCTGTAAACCATGGTTAAGAGAAAATAGTTTGTTTATATCAATTACTTTAATTCATTTCAAGTAATTTGTTTTTCAAATTTTAAAATCTTTCTTTTTTATTTTTTACCTTAATAAAAGGGTGTCATATCGATACTACAGCTAGAACCACAAAATATTCATAAAAGAGATATTCAGGCCGCACTAAAGAAATGATGCTTGAAATATTACAATCTTACAGGAAAGGGACAATATTACTTGAGTACAGTGGAAGAAAAGACAAGCGAATATATATTTTCATCTGCTTTACTGCACATTAGTTGTAACATAATTACCTGAATCATGCGTCACCATAGAGTTGGATGGCAAAGAGTTGCCCGCAGGATTTTGAGATTTAGTTTCCATCTTAAGCATCTTGAGAGATATTTGCCGTAGATAATCTGACTGAAATGACAATTGAATAAAAAGATTTAGACTACCACCTAAAGCACTTGAGACAAGGATCTCAGTTATAGTTTATTCTGCATGTAAAGAATGTCCTCCCGCTCAATAAGTTAAATAAAACTGAACTTAGACTAGGACGCAGCAAAACCAGAACCACGAAATACAATAAAAATAATCTGTAGCTTCTTGTAGGAAACAAAAGATTCATTATTAAAGGAGAAAGAGATGCAATAAATGATTTGGGAGGATAAGAAATCCACGCAATTGTCAGAAGTTTAACTTGTGAAATGAAACCAATACCAAGCATTACATAACATTCACCGTGCATGCGCTTGCGTAAACGCATACGACGGTAGAAATGTTTTAATAATAACATCAAAACATCAACATTACCTGGCTAGTGGCATCAGCATAAACCTTCTCCTCAAACCTTCCAGCAATATTCTTAAGCTCAAGTAATCCCTCTTGACCAGAAACTGGAAGATGCCTCTTCAAGGTCTCCATTCTACAACAAGTTATTAGTTGCTTGACTGTGAGAAGATATTTAAATGAGGGCAAACCTCAGATGCAACCATGTGCTAGTACAAAGTTCAAGAGTTGATATTCACCTCGAAAGATATGAAAGGCGGAATGGTTCTTTCAGCAATTCACTTACAAAGAGTATTCAACTTGGGTTTTTTTTATTGATGAGAAAATTAAAGGTAAATCTTCCTGGGACCACAACTTGCACATTTTAGATAACATGTAGACAGACAGAACTACTTGCAGCGGTTCAATAAAAGACTATAAGAAGAAAAATACAACTTGTGATTTGGCACATTCCTCATATCCTAGCATATTTTTCCTTTTCCATCCAAAGGGTAAGATAGTGTGACAAATTTAAAAAATTGTCAAAAAAAGACCATGCCAAAAGATGGTTATTAAACTTTTTGAGTTTGGTAATAAAAAGAAAATACAACGTACTTTATGGAAAGATAATCATTAGCTTTTTTCTTTTTCTGGAAGTCAGTGTGTTATTTCCTGCATAGGAGTTATAAAGTACATAAACTTTTTGACACGCCACCAAACAAAAAACGTCACAAACAAAAAGCAATATAAGAAAACGGAAAACCGCACAGTTATATAGCATTTTAATAACCAAGGCTCCTCAACGAATATGATAGTCGTAACTCCTTTTTCCTTTTCAACTCTTGGATGATTAGAATGTTTCTATATCATCATTTACAATCAGAAGCATAAAAAACAAAAGGAACCTTTGAAACTCAACCCATATGCAAAACCTCAAATAATAGTTAGATTGACAATTCATTATCATATCGAGCTTATACCAGAAACATACATCTTGTTGACAATTCGTTGTCGAGAATCATGTTGCAATTGGGATCTCCAATCCCCCACGTCCATGTTAGGTTCTCCGCTTTGAGCAGGCCTCCAATTACTGGTATCCATCATTAATTCCAAACTAAAGATTTAAGAAAACAAGAATGAGAAAGATATCGAATGAAGAACACGTACATCTACTTAAATAAATACATGGGTTATAGAAGTTAAACCAAATTAAATTGAGAAAAAATAGAGTCGAATACTGGTAACAATCAAGAAGTCTTTAAGCACATAAGGCCTCATTTGACAGTTAGGATAATACTGTACTAAGTTTGTTGGACTAGACTATTTGTACTTGATTAAATAGTAATATCTGGTGTCTCGCTTTGTATCAGTTAAAAACTATATTACCTGTACAATATTTGGTACAGTATAGTACTAGATTGTAAGACTGTTTGTTATTATTTTTTCCCATAAGTCTATTTACTTCTCATTAACATGTTTATTTTCTACCACAAAAGAAACACATTACATTCAAAATACAAAAAAACAGGGTAGTAATCTTGCTCTCATCCAATCAATGATGACAAAATATACTCAAAAAAAGATTCAGAAACGTCTTCATTCATATTCATCACCTCTGTTCATATCCTCACAAAAACTGTTTCATGATATTTTTCCAACATCAACTTCAACATCCAACCTCTTATCTATCTCTACTCAAAACAAAAATATCCCATATTTCAAAGTCAACAGCCTAACATTTCAAACTAATATGTCAGACATTGTAAAGCTATCAGCCCCTCTCATTGAGAGTGTAAAACCAACAGTAGTATGGAAAAAAAACTTAATCATGAGCAAAGTAGACCAACAATCAAGACAATGCAATAAATTTCCAGACTAACAATACTAACAAGATCACAAAACTAAAATGCAGTCTCAAAATTGAGCAAATCTTAATCAAAGAACATGGAAGTTAACAACCTAACTCATTATCCCCCAACGGAAGTTAACATCTTAAATCGAGCTCTGATTCACGTATGTTTGTCAAGCTCTACAAATCATCCATATGCTAATAATCTTTGAAGACTCGAACATTTTTACCATTGATTTATTTTTCACTATTACGGGGATGACGAACAACTGTTAATTTATATAAGAGCAATAATCACATTGCTGGTTATTAAGACTAAGAGACCAAAAACGTATTTGCAATCTCATTCATAATTTGTACAACTTCAGTCTGATAATGCAACGGAAAACCAAAATTTAGACTAATAACTATAAAATTTTAAAGTAGATAGGAACTAAGAAATGTTTCAGAAGAAATCCTCAGAAAAGCAAGAAGAAAGAGAAGAGGAGAAGAAGAAAGAGAAGAGGAGAGGAGAAGAAAGAGAAGATGACCCGAGCGAAAATTGCCTCAAAACTGAAACTAAAAGGAGAAGAAATCGAGGGCCACGATGAGAAGAGGAGAAGAAGAAGAAGAAGAAGAAGAAGAATAGGAGCAGAGAGGAAATTGCCTCAAAATCTAAAACTAAGAAAATAAGAAGAAAGAATTGACTGCGACGACGAGAAGAGGAACTCACCGGCTGCGGCGACGACGGTGATTTCCCGGTGGTCTCGCTGGAGGAGTTCCTTTCGCTGTTAGTTCTCACTGATGAGGAGAAATCGCAATTCGCAAGGTTTTTCTCATAATCCTGCCCCTCTTTCGTTCTCATCAGAGGGTATTATTCGGTTATGAAGAGGCTATTTCAGGAAATTTCCCACCTTAAAAAAATCACGCTATTTTAGAGATTTTTTTTTGTGAAAACTAAAAAATACCTTGCTTTGTTTTATATATTTTGACTTTTGATTTGTCTCCAACCTTACACATTCTTAATTGTCATTGGTTGTTGTTTCATACATGGTGATATCACATTTAGACTCGGTGAATGGAAGAGTCTGAAATGTATAACGAAAAGTCAATGCAAGTTAATTAGTAGAATTTGAACTATAGTACATGTCTATTGATCTTATTTTTCTTTCGACGGTCAAAATCCGGTGTTGATAATAGCCTTTACATGGAGAAAAGCTTCAGGAAGCTTTTAGAGTTGGTAAAAATTTGTATTTTTTCAATAGACAAAAACTGATATGGAAAAAATAAGAAAAATCAATTTTTCAACTCAAACTAAAAATGACTGAATTTTTTTTAAAATAATCAAAAATGGTCGAAATAAAAAATTTATTTACAAAACTACACGAACGTAAATAAATTATTTTCATTATTCTAGCCATGTTTGTAAAAAAAACTCTTGCCATTTTTGTAGTTTGAACTTGAACTTAAAAGTTTATCATTTTTACAGTTATCTCATATTTCTTATTAATGATTTTTCGGAATCTGAATAAGGCAAGATTGCTAATTCTAACCCAATAGCTTATATTCCTCTTTAACGAGTAGGTTGTTTAGGTAGCAAAATTTGGCCAACGCGGCAATGAGGAAATGACGCAAAATTAGAATATCATAATTATAATTATTGTGACTTTCACAAGTTTTATTCACAAAAATTTCTCAAATTAAGCTAATTATTTAAGAGAATCATATGTGCACACTCTCAAATACATGTTTTTAATTTGATATATTTAATAAATTATTTCTTTAATTTTTATTTGACAAAACAACGAAAAACATATTTTATTTTTTAGTTGATTGAATTTTCTAAAATATTTTTTTACAAAAGAAATAACATAAAATATTATCATATCTATAAATAAAATTGAAAAGAATAAGAAGGTGAATTTTTTTGTCAAGATATACACCACTATAAGGAAAAAAAATCAACTAATATTAACACACCTAGGCTGTGCAAAAAAAACTGACAAACTGACGAAACCGCCCAAACCAACCTAAACAATAATTTATTCGGCGGTTTAAACAGTAATAACGGTTTGGTTTGGTTTGGTTTCATTTTTTATGAAACCATTAAATTTGGTTTGGGTTTGATTTTCTCTTAATATCATCCAGCCTAAACTAAACCGACTACTTAGGCATAAAGAAAAGTCTAATTTCATCTCAACATAGCTCAACCCTCATGCAGAACATGGTCTTAGCTTAATGAAATAAGATTCATTTTTATTATTTATTGGTTATGTATAAATTATTTTATTAACTGAGTTATCTAATGAAAAAAGACTTATTTAATTAAAATGTGTTCTTTTCTTACATTAACTATGTTAACTTTAAACACAAAGGAAATGTAACCGTCAACTCAACTTATCCCAACTCAAACCGATAATTAATGGTTTGGTTTAGATTATTTTATATGTTTGATTGGTTTGGTTTGGTTTGGTTTGCTCATTTATCAATCTCAATATATTGGTTTGGTTATAGAATTGATCTAAAAGCAAACCAACTCGCCCAATCAACGCCAACTAAATACACCATTAATAAATTTAAAAGGTAAATTGAAAATTGTAAAATATGGTGTGGACAAAAACATCCAAAAATTATTTTTATTCTCTTCTCATTTTTAATATATTAAAGATATGAACTAATTTGAGAATTGGATGAGGACAAAAGTGTATTTTGCACTTTTTTTTTCTTTTTTTCTATATTGGGTATGTCTTTGCATCATCCAAATGCAATTTATATTTTTTATGGTTAAATGGCAGTTATTGGGACAAACATTCATCATTAATATGTCGATATGTCCGGACAAACATTTATCATATATTGTAGTAATTTGTTAAAGCTGTAATATATGTATATGTTACTTGAAAAAAATATTTTTATATGGTATATGTATCTGATAATTCTTTTAATTGTGTATTACTACATGTATGTTTACTCATTATATTTATAATAAAAATTTTACAAGCTAGGCACGTGCCTCTCACGTGCTTCGCCGTCTAGTTATTTAATTAAATAGTACGCCTCTTGCTTTACAACCAAATGACCCTTACAAATGACCCTTAGGATTAAGGTTTTTTTGGACAAATGGGCTAAATAAAAAACATACTTGGGAAATTCAACCAACATTTAGAAATTATGGATTTGAAGTCTTTTTACTTTGTGAGGAGACTATGATACCCTTTGTTTATTCCTCCATTACTTTTTATAAAGTGTGGACCTTTTTTTACTCCTTTCTAGGGATGCGCATGGGATGTACGAGACGACTTTGATATTTTTCATCCTGTCTCAGACGGGATGAGACAAGATTTATTTGTCTCGTCCCATCGTGTGGGAAGGACAAAAACTGATAGGATGTGATGAGATGGTTCACGTTCAGCATGCGATGGGACGTCAGGATAGTAGGGGCTCATGTGCTTGCCATTGCTGTGCCCGACACACACATGCACGCAGTGGCTGCCTCTATGTGCAGCACTAAGTGGCAACAATGGACAGTTGGCAGGTGGCTCTATGGAAAAAATTAATATGGATGTTGAATCATTGATGTAGGCATTTTTGGGTTCATTAAAGGTTATAAACATGGTTGTTGGTTTCTATGAGTGTTACTTTGTGATTACTATCTAGTTTTAAATTTGAATTTGGTTTTAAATAGGCTTTAAGACAAGGGGATTATGCAAGGTTATATTAATTTGCAACTTCTTTTGGTTAAGGGGTTAACATATCTCAACCAAAAGGTATACTAATATAAAAGGCATACCCCATGCAGACAAACAAACACTATAGTGTAGAGAGTCAAATCTAAATATAACAACAAAGCCATCATTATACTGCAACACAAAATTTCACTAAGAGGAGAAACTCACAACAAAAATTCAGAACCGAGATTAAACAAAGGAAAGGCACCATAAAATGAACCAAAAGTAAGGAAACCTACAACCAAACAGAACATAACCCTAACACAAACCTAATCTAACCTACACAAACTGAAGGACCTCAGACCACGACATTGAGATATGTAACGACAAACATCACCCAAATAGGTCCTGCAAAGCGGTAAAGATGACTTGAAATCAACGAGAACAAAGCCTTGATCCGAGTCCAACTCGATGACCATAAGCATACGACCTCACTAGAGTCACCCTCGACAATAGTTGAATCCCATTGAGGTTCATACATTAGTTACTAGGTGAGGTACATGGTTATTGTGCTAGTGCATTTAGAATGCATTGAATGAACTAGTGAGTTTCATTTTTATTAATAGCACCATCTTTAGAAAATTATAGCTCATCGCTATTATATCATTAGTGCTCAGAGTTATCAACTCTTATTTGATGGTTCTATTGTTTTGTTATACTATGGTTAAAATTCTATGAGTCAACATATATGTAGTATAGATGACTTGATTGCAAGTGGCAGTGTGGATGGCGGCATGGGCGGTAATTCCTCTCATAGTATTAACAATGTTTACGCGTAGATCGAGGATGGTTCGGGAGTTGATCGTGAAATCATTACATGAAGAAAAGGCTTCAATTTTTAGGGTTCACACATTAATGTATGATTTCTATATTCGTTCTAGTATAAGTTAGACTATTTGATAATGATTTTAAGATCGCAACAGTTTTCCGCTACGCCGATCCCTCAATCGGTCAACTCGATGTTGAATACTTGGATTTAGAATTCAAGAATTACCTGCCGGAGCATGGTATCATATCCCAACTCATAGCACCTGGAACGCCATAATAAAATGGTGTTTTAGAAAGGAGAAACTGAACATTATTGGATATGGTTAGGTCGATGTTAAGCTACTCATTATTACCATTCATTTTTTTGGGGATATGCACTTCAAATTGCAACTTAGATTTTGAATGTAGTGTCTTCTAAGTCTGTAAGCAATATACCTTTAGAGTTATGGAATGACTCCAAACCCAATTTGCGTCATTTTCGTATATAGGGGTGTCCAGTTCACGTTCTTAGACCCAAGATTAGAAAGTTAGACTCAAGGTCAGAAGTGAGTATATTTGTTGGCTATGCTCTAGAGACTAGAGGTAGGTACTTTTATAATCACAATGATCAAAAAGTGTTTGTATCGACAAATGTCACCTTCCTTAAACACGACTCTATGAAAAACTACAAACCTCGAAGCAAAGTGGTTCTCGAAGAATTAGTGTCTGATGAGATCAAACCACCTTCATCATCAAATTATAAATGACAAACAACAGAGGCCATTATTCCTGTATATGAAACGTCGGTGCAGCATCGTAGAGGGAGGGTTGTAAGACAATCTATTCGTTATGATATAGAGGCACATGTCCTGGTGGCTGACACTGATAATGGCGATTCGTTAACTTTTAAAGAGGCGATGGATGATCTTGAAAAGGAGAAATGACAATATGCCTTGAACTAGGAAACAGAATCAATTTATTCCAATTCAATCTGGGAACTTATAAATACACCTAAAGATTTCAAGCTCATTGTATGTAAATGGATCTTCAAGAATAAAAGAGGTGCAATGGGAAAAAATAGACTTTCAAGGCACGGCTGGTAGTCAATGGCTATACACAAAGGGAAGTAGTCGATTATGAAGAGGCATTCTCCGCTGTTGCCATGCTAAAATCCATTCGTATCATTTGATCCATTGCCGCTAGTTTAGATTATGAAATATGCGAAATGGATGTCAAGACAGCTTTTCTGAATGACTCTCTTGAAGAAAATATTTATATGATGCAACCAGAATGGTTTGTAAAAAAAAGGCAAGATTAGAAAGTGTGCAAGTTGCTTAAATCTATTTATGGATTAAAACAGGCATCTAGATCTTAGAATATTACCTTTAATGAGATTATCAAATCATATGTCTTCGAGCAAAATGTTGACAGAGCTTATATTTATATAAATACATAAAAAACAAGATAGTGATTTTCTTAGTTCTTTATGCTGACAATATTCTACTTATTAAAAATGATGTAGAAACTTTGTCAAAGGTAAATAAGTGGTTAACTGAGAAATTTCAAATGAAAGATTTGGAAGCAGCGAGCTATCTTTTAGGCATCCAAATCCTAAGGGATAGAAAGAACAAGCTCTTGGCACTTTCTCAGGTATCTTATATTAATAAGGTGCTACAGAGGTTCTCTATGGAGAATTTCAAGAAATGTCAATTACCAACCAAAAATGGAATTGTCCTCTCCAAGGAGCAATGTCCTAAGACACCTTAAGAGGAAGATGATATGAGAAAGGTTCCTTATACTTCACATGTTGGTAGTCTCATGTAGGCCATGTTGTGTACGAGACTAGACATCTGTTATACGGTGGGGATTGTCAGTCTTTATCAATTAAATCATGGTTTAGAACATTGGATTGCAGTAAAGCACATTCTCAAGTATCTTAGGAGAATAAGAAACTATATGTTTGTTTAAACATGTGGAGACCTAAACCCCACCTGATATACTGATTTAGATTTTCAATCAGACAAAGATAGTCAAAAGTTAATGTTTGGATCAATATTCACCCACCCTGGGTGGAGGAGCTGTAGTCTGGAGAAGTATTAAACAATCCAGTATTACAGATTCCACTATGAAAGTCGAATATATAGCGGCTTGTGAAACCGTAAAAGAAGAGGTATGGCTAAGAAGTTCTATACTAATTTTGGAAGTAGTTCCACATATGGACTAGCCACTGATCCTATACTGTGACAATAATAGGGCGGTAGCTAATTCTAAAAAACTGAGGAGTCACAATAAGGGCAAGCTCATAGAGAGGAAATATCATCTCATAAAAGAGCTCGTTCATACAAGGGATGTGATTGTTTTGAAGATAGCGTCAAATCAAAATCTGGTTGATCATTCCCACGAAGTCATTTGAGAGTCATGTGCGAAATTAGGGTTGAGAGAGATGCCACATTTACTTTAGGGCAAGTGAAAGATTGTTGGAGGTAATGCCCTCAAATCATTTGTATTGATAATTTAATATAAATTTTAATGGAATGATATTTTTCTTATAATTGTTCTTTTCATTTATTATTGAATAATTTGTATAAATATCTAAAAAAAATAACATATTCATCAATGAGAGTATGATCTTGTATTAGTACAAGATGATTAAGATCATAGATAATGAATAAAGTTGTCAGCAACATATTAAAGTATGAAATCTTTAATGAATGGTAGCTAGTACGGTTCACTAAGTATTATGAATGCATGTGATTTAGATCTGGATAGTTGATGTGGATAGACATCTTATTGAAGGTACATTATGTAATACGATTATATATGACAAAACCAATGTGAATTAATATCTTTATTAACTTATCGTTTATCATAAAAATTTAATGCACATCAATCTGATGATCATATGTAGATCAGTCTGAATCTTGAGTAGGCATGAACTCTCATGCATGTCTATTGGATCTTTTAATTCATTTATTGAGGTTTGTTTGTAAAATAAGCCAGTGACTTTTATTTTAGAGGTTCAGTGATATGGATGGCTGGGAACATGATCTTATAAGATTTGGAATCTAAGGTTTCCTAACGGATCGTATATTGGTTCTCTTAAGTGTTAATTCTGGAATTGAATGGTTATTGAGCTCGATTTAAAATACGATTATAAATTAGTCATTCACTAGTGAATTTATGGTACTTAAGGATCAAGAGGTAATTAGAAGGGTAAAACGATAATTTTGACCAGCTCTACTTTACGAACCAATAATTGGAGGACATAACTACATGAAATGATTATATTAAAGACACGAGAATACTCTATAAATATATTTTATGATCTCTAAGAGTGTAATTTCATATTTATAGTGGAGTAATAATGGAATTAATAAATAAGATTATTTAATTAAATGATTTAATTGAAAATCTAGTTTATTGAAACTTAGGATTATAGGTCTCTGGTTTCCAAGTCACATCTGTACTACATAGCCTAGAGTGTGAATATTTCAGGACATGAGAAAGGACTGACTTGCAACAAAAAATTTTATTCTAGGGCAAGTCCATAATTATAAGATAATTATGTATAATTAATTAATTAAAATATTTATATTAATTTTTGGAAATTATATATAAATAATTATGTCGATTGATTTTCTAATTATCGATAATTGAGACGTAATATCTAATTTGAGAAATTTGATAATTATAAATAATTATTAGATAATAATTAAATCAACTAAATTTATTATTTGTGAACTAATAGATAAATAAGTTTATTGAGATGATCAGGTAAATTAATTTTGAATTATTTCATATGCGGATATTTATCTTTTATGAGATGTATTTCCTCATGGATATTTATCTTAATTTGCAGTAGTTACCACGTGTCAATCACTCATTGAGAATTAGAGATTGATATGAACTATTGTAGTGCCACGTGGCACAACAGTAGTGGGCGTGCAGTACCATAGTGCCACATGAAATTACAGTAGTGCCATGGCACACAGTGCCGTGAGGCACCGTGTTAGTTCATGACAATTGTAGTGTCATGTGGCACTGCAGTTGTGTACCACTGCAATGATAATTTGGTGATTAAATGTTATTTTGTGTACATCCCTAAAAATCTGATGAACTTANTGAACTTTCTCTATGATTAAAAGTTAATAAAAAATTATGAAAGAATAATCATCGTATCCTCTTATAGGATTGTCTCACTGAATTAATCATTCTCAATAAATCTCTAGATTTCATGTGTTGAGTACATCTAGAGATAGAAAAGTATCTTTAAATTATTCTACGTGCCAACACATGTCATATTGCGTTTGAGAATTGCTTTGTAAGATCATGGTGTGGATCTCGAAGATCATTGTTCGTGAGAACACATGATCGTTGGTTTGCGATCACACTTAATATAAATTATAAGAGATATATGATTCATATCCATATATGTCTTAGATTTAATATATAAATATATAATGGATCTCGATTGAAAATAATTTTTTTATAAAATAATTTTTTTGGAAATCGTTGTGTCCTGTTTATTTTTTTTATCGAAAAAGATTTATTTTTATAATTTTTTTAAAAGCCTCGTTCTTCCATCGCGCGAGTGCCGCATTTCCAACTGAGAGAACATTTCTCTTCATGGTATCAGAGCTAGGTCTTTACCTAGCTATTACATAAGAGATTTGGTAAGTTATCTCCTAAACATACTCCAGAGTGCATATGATTGCACAAATTTATGAGATTAAGTGCAAGATTCATGAAAAAAAACAAGAAACAAAGCAAAGCATCCTCATTGTCACAAAATATTGTTATTCAATGAGAAACTTGTGGTTATAGTTGGATCATTACCAAAATGTTAAAATGAAGTGTACTGATGATGTTGTTATCTGACAATAATTCCTTGAAAGAGAGAGAACTTTTGAATTCTTAGTAGGAATTAGAATGGAGCTTGACCAAGTTAAAGTTTAGATTTTGGAAAGCATCATTTGTCACCCCTAGGAGAAGTCTTTCCTATTATATAGGGAGAGGAAAGCAAAAGAGGAATTATGTTTGAGAACAAGGTACTAGAAGGGTCTACTTTGGTAACATCAAAACCAATCCAGACAGTTGCTGCCGTGAATAACCCTGCTGGCAGATTTGGCTCTGCAGGAAGATTTGGCTCTGCAGGCAAATTCGAAGGAAGGAAATAGGGGGAAGAGAAGGTCTTTGCCTCTTTGGTCCAACCACTGTAATGAACTGGGACACACAAGGGAAATCTGTGGGAAAATTCATAAAACCCCCCAAATAGAGGAATTAAGGAGAATGGGATAGGAGTTATAGACCCGCCCAAAGAACCAATCAAGCTCAAGAATCCCAAGAAAATCCAACAACCTTCTCTCTTTTAGCATTCAAAAATCTGGACTTTGGTAGACTGACCAAAGAACAAATTGACAAGCTTAGAGATATTCTTACACAGGCTAAAAAATTAGGTCCATCATGCTCAATAGCTTAGACTGGTAAGTAGTCTTGTGCTTTTAACGCCTCAAAGAATAGTGATGACTCTTGGTTCATTGACTTTTGATCCATTGACCACATGACATACAACAAATTTTTTTCTTCTAAATATAGCACAAATGTAGAAAGTCCTCATGTTAAAGTTGTTGATGAAACCTTGACAACCATTAAAGGCCAAGGAGATGTAAACTTGAACCCTTCCTTAAACCTACAATTCGACCTCCATGTACCTAATCTGACAATAAGTTTGTTATCAATTCATCAGATTATTAAAGAACTAAATTGTCTTGCTATTTTTTCGTCTATTTACTGTGTGTTTCAGGACATTGTTATAGGGAATATGATTGGGCTTGCTATAAAAAGAGGTGGACTGTACTATCTTGAAACATAAGGTGACAAGATGCAACGTCTTCCATTATATCATCTCTCAAGTAGATTAGGTCATCCATCATTTGCATATTTAAAGAAAATGTTCCCTAGATTGTGTGGAAACAAAATTATACTTTTCAATGTGAAACTTGCGAGTTTGCAGTGCATCATCCTATGCCATTCCCTTGAATAATAAAAGAGCACCTCTTCCTTTTAACTTAATACATACTGATTTATGTGGTCCCTCATAAAATAATAACATATCTGAATTTGGATTGTTTATATCTTTCATTGTTGATCCCACAAGTGTGACTTGGGTATACCTCCTTAAACAAAAATTTGATGTGTATAATGTCTATTGTTCATATCTAGAAGTGAATGGAAGTGTCACTAATCTTCATGTGCTCATACGCCTCAACAAAATGTAGTAGCTGAAAGAAAAAAAAATAGACATTTAATGCAGGTAACTTGAGCACTACTCTTCCAAATGAACGTTCCAAAATATTTTTGCAGGGAAGCATTACTTACATCCACTAATCTCTTTTTGTCTTAGAAGTTCCACTAGGTCCGTCTTTCCTACATAGTATTTGAACTTTGGTGGCATGAACTTCTTAGGGATAGGTGTCGACAGGATTTCCAAAGTCAACGGAGTTTGGGTGAGTGACTCCAAATCTAATACCGTTGTGGTGCCCAACCATTTGGTTTCTGCCATTTTTCTATCGAGCATCTTTTCTATATCGTGCTCTGTTAATCTGTCATTGACTCCTCGGATTCCTACCGCTCCATTTTTCACGTTCTTTGATTGCCCCTCGCCTTCTTCGTTGCGTTCTTGGTCGTGATCTTGATTTAGTCTAGCATTCCTCATTGCCGCTACATCTTGAGTTTCATATATTTCCTCCCAATGCAATTGGCTCATCTCGTTACGTGCTTGCTAGACTTCTCATTGCAAGGTGGCAACTTGATCTTGCAACATATGGAGAGTTGTATTCAAAGTTTCTCAATTTCGGTTTTCCAACTATATAATTGTTCTTAGAATTGTTTCAAGAATCGCTGGTACATCATGATTTGCTTGTTCAGGATTATTTCTGCATTGGCTATCACGAGCCATGCTCGACCTAGTTCTTGACCTTCTCGATATTTGGGAGTACATTATTCTTGAATGTCTTTCAGCTCTCAATGAAGCGCCATCTGTAAGAAATTTTTTTCCCTCACGGTATTCGAAAATAGAATACGAATAAGAAAAATGAGAGATGAAAGAATATTGAATTGAGATTGTTTAGTACATATGGAGGTAGTTATAGGCATTTTCCTCCATGATCGTTTACAACCATATCCGTAGATTTAATGAATATTTAATAAAATTTATAACTGTTTGATCAAATCACGAAGAGAGGAGTAACGGACGCTCAAATCGATTCTCCTTTGACCACCACGTCACCTTTTATTGATGTCATCCTCATCCATGTTCATCCACGTCATTTCTTCTTGCTTTCTTTCTACCATGCTGACAATTCCCCACTGTAGGGATTAACCTACCAGACAGAAAGCAATGATGAAAGTTATGACATCATTCACCATAAATGAACGGCGGTGTAATATCCCGAATATTTACTAATCATATTAAAACTATAAGGATAAGATTAGAAGTGAGGTTGAAGGATTATCCTATTATTTTGAGAACATTTGGATCGTAGTTTAATTTATTATCAGACGTGTACAAATTAATCCGATTAGATATTAAGATATTAGTTTATTGTCTATAAATAGAAAAATGACTATAGTGTCCTCAAAGATTATTATGAATGTCAATTTTTTATATGCAATATTGTACTCAAATCAAAGAACTCAATGAGATGAATTTGACGGTATTTTTGATTTGTCAATTAGATCTAAGATGAAAAAGATACATCAGTTTAAAAAATTTCTTAATTAGGGTAATATTGTAAATTGAGGAAGAAGATAATAAAGATAATAAATAAGTAAAAAGAAAAATAATGAGAGATAAGGAAGAGTTGTTTTAGGATTTTGGAGGAGAGAGTGTGTCTTGCTAATGAAAGAGAGAGAGAGAGAGAGAAATAGTTGCCGAAAATTTCAACTGGTGATATCTTCTTTTCCTATGGTCCGATCACGACAATCTTGGTATCAACGAAAAGATATCATTGTCAAAGACCAATTTGACGACCATCTAAGTACTGATGAAGCTGCAACAAAGGAAGTAAGTTTCGGCTGGTAACATTCCCGTCGGCCGGTGACTTTTCTGGCCGGCCACCACCATTAGCCGATTCCTCTCATCGCCCTCTTTCACTTCCACCCTATGTTCGATATTAGTTCCTCCATTTGGATGTCAAAATAATTAAATGTTATCAGAAACTTTAGGATTTTGATCCGAATATCTCTAAGGTACCCATTTGAATCAGCTTAGTTAAGCCATAAGTAATCCTCATAGCTACCAATCCACCGATAAAAAATCCTCAACGTGGACTTAACCGCTGGTGCGCTTCCCAACATTGCACCCACCCATCCAAACACCACTAAAGTAATGCTCACTACTCCTACTACTACTACCAATCTCACCCAATACACACATACATAAACGATGTTGCTGGAAGCGGCACTACCGCCCTCATCGAGAACGCAGACGCGGATGCCGCCGCGACATGGTATGGATTCGATAGCTTCTCCGCCTTATTCACACTCTTGTAATTTTCATCTCTATTCAACTGCAACCTCAACGTCACACTGTGAGTACTGAACATGTAAAAAAATATTAACTGTCATGTGGACAAAGGGACCAACCCAGGACTCACGGAAAGCATAAAAAAAGCAGAAACGGTGGCAGATTAAAGTCATAAGATATTTTCACAAATGGGGGATCATCACTTTAAGGACGGGATCTAACATGTCGAGAACGAGAGATCATCACTTCAAAGGTAGGAACCGACGTCTCGAGAATGGAAGATCATCATTTCAATGATGGAACCGAGCTCTCAAGAATGAGAGATCATCAGTTCAAAGATGAAAATCAACGTCTCGAGAATGGGAGGTCATCACCTCAAGGACTGGACAGAACATCAGAACGGGAAAAAGGATTTAGACAGACAATCTAGTGGTCGTGATTGATTGGGTAAGCTGGAACAACACGGACAAGACATGTTGGTAGGCCACTAAGTGGTTTTGACTAATTGGCTCAGAACCACAGGAAAATCACCATGTAACAGTGATTGATGGGTGGCTGAGTGAGTCATATTTTAAATAAGGAAGAGAAAACAACTCATACCGAGCAGAGAGGGTCTCCACGAATGAGTGTTATCCTTAAGTCTGATGAGTGGCTCATCTGATATTTATTATTTTATTATTTTAATCAAACTCATGCCGTTAGGGAAGTCTTTGTAAGGCCAATGTATTCAATAAAACAAGATGATTTTTCAAGGGAATCCAGATAGGGATGGCCTAGTGCATTTACGCTTTATAATTTTTTTATTATCACAATCTCTCTCTATCTCATTTACACGTACGTAAATTTATCCCTATCAGTAGATTTTTCCCCTAATCTTGAATGGGACGGAAAAATCTTTTACAAGTACATTGACACGAAATCTCCTATAACCATGCTTGAAGCTTCACCAAATAAAGCGCCAATGCATGTGAAGATTATGATTCTAGCATCCTCGTGGATGGCTCCGACTCCCATCATTAAGGAAGCGACGGAGAGGAGACCGTTGTTGGCGCCTAAGACAGCCGCGCATAGCAACTGAGCTCTTTTTGAGTAATCAAAGTTATCTAGTGGGAGTATTTCTCAGGTTGATGACATGCTAGTCAAAACTAAGAAACAGGAACACAACATTCAGGAACTTGAAAAAGCCTTCTCTATTCTAAGGCGAAATTCCATGAAGCTAAACCCGGAAAAATTCACTTTCAGAGTGTCAGCAGGAAAATTCCTTGGACATCTAATTATGCAAAGGGGAATCGAAGTAAACCCGGACCAAGTAAAGGTGATTATAGAAATGAGGTCCCCACGGAACCTCAAAGAAATCCAAGGGTTCATCTCCATGCCAATGAACATATACAAACCTTTTTCGAGAGATTGCGAAAAAACTCCGCGAGCGGTTAGAATGAGGACTGTGAAGAAGCCTTTACCAAAAGTAAAAAGTACCTGACTACCCCCATTTTCCTCTCCAAACCTATTCACGGCGAGCAACTTTTGTTGTAAGTAGCCGTCTCAACGAGGGCAGTTAGCGCAATACTCATAAAAAAAGAACAAAGGAAACAAAAACATGTATACTTTATAAGTAAAAGTCTTGTAGTAGCATAAATGAGATATAAATGAATGGAGAATCTAGTACTGGCAGTTGTAACTACAACATGGAAGCTGAGGCCCTACTTCCAAGCCCACAACATCAAAGTATTGATTGAATCTCCCATTAAAATCCTTCTACACTCAACGAAGGCAAGCAGGAGAATAGAAAAATGGTTAATTGAGCTAAACCAATACGATATCTGTTATGACCCCGTGCTTCAATAAAAGGACATGTATTAATGGATTTTGTAGCTGACTTCACGGGAGGGGAAGTTGAATAGGAAGTCCACCAAACGAGAGAAAATAGAGCCTGGACGTTCTTTGTAGATGGTGCTTCAAACAGTAAAGAAGCAGGAGCAGAAGCAGGGGTGGTGGCACAAACTCTCTTTTGGGAAATATTGGAGCATTCCATCTCTTTCGAATTTAATGCATCAAATAATGAAGCAGAATATGAAGCACTCATCGCGGGAGTATCCTTGCTACGGGAATATGAGGTAACTAAGGTTAAAATTTTCTACGATTCTATGTTAATCGTAAAGCAGGTCACGAGAGAATACATAGCAAAAGATGAACGGATGTTGAAATACATACAATGGGTGAAGGATCTCCTTAGTACGCTAAAAGATTATGAAATCCAAATGAGGAACTGAGAATGGGCATGCAGATGCCCTAGCAAACCTTGGATCTTTGTTACACCTCCCTTACAAAAGGATGTACCCGTAGAAGTTTTGAAAGAATCAAGCATCTATGAGAATCAAGTGGATCTCCTTAGCAAGATGCTTGATTCTTTCAATATGGATTAACGTGGCTAATGTAGAATCAAGCGGATTATGCTCCCGGGGAACTCAAAACTGTGGCTAGTCCTTGGCCATTCATGCAATGGGCCCTAGACATTGTTGGGCCATTCCCCATGGCACATGCCCAAAAATGTTTTTTATTAATTGCAACAGATTATTTCACTAAGTGGATCAAGACTGAAGCCTTTGCCAGAATTCGTGAGGAAGAAGTAAAAGGGTTCCTATGAAAAAACTTGGTGTACAGGAATGGAATCCCCCAGATCTTGGTATCTGATAGTGGACTTCTGCTCACCAGGAACTTGGTAAGAACATTTTGTAAAGATCTGAAAATCACAAATCACTTATCCACACTTTACAAGAATAGACAAGTAGAAAGATTAAACCGAGTCATACTTGATAACCTGAAGAAACGGCTGGAATCCGTAAAAGGAAAATGGGTAGAAGAACTACCCACAGTCTTACGGGCATACAGAACGACCCTGAGAGAAACTACAAGTGAAACCTCGTTTGCGTTATCGTACAGAGCAGAAGCAGTCATTTGCGTAAAAATTGAAAGCCCTACCATCAGATCCGAACTGAATGAACAATAAAATAGAGAGATCCTAAAAAACATTCTCGATGAACTAGAGGGAAGAAGTGAAGCAACACTTATCAGAATGGCCCGTTACAATTAGAAAATGAGATCTTATTTCCAAAAAAATGTGAGGAAGCGGGAATTCCAAACATGAGAACTGGACCTTAAAAATTCTTCCAAAAAGAAGGGAAGCTCGGGCCAACATGAAAGGATCGTACGTCATCTGTAAAATAGAAGGAAACGATTATTACCACTTAGAACCAAGAAGAGGAACGAAATTGCAGAAACCATGCAATTCATCTGGAAAAAAATTTGTGTAAAGGATGTAAAAGATCCACTATAATGAGACATCTTCCCCATAGTTTTCCCACAATGGCTTTCTACGTAAAAATAGTGGTGTCAAATTTCTATCCGCAGCCAGGCCACAACTGGAACTAAAGGCATTAAAAAGCCCTTGGGAGGGCAGTTCATGGGTCCTACACCCAATATGAACTAAGAGCATTAAGAAGTTCTTGAGAGGGGCAGTTCATAAGTCCTACTCCAAGAAGAAACTAAAAGCATTTAAAAGTCATTGGGATAGAGAATTCATAAGTCCTTCTCTCATAAAGAACTAAGAGCATTAAAAAATCTTTGGGAGGGGCAATTTATAAGTCCTTCTTTCAGAAGAAACTAAAGACATTAAAAGGAGGAATCATGAAAGTAGATAACTCCAACAAAACCCGCTTGCAATAAGTAGAAATGAGTTCCAACCCTAACAAATGAAAAGAAGAAAACAGACAAAATAGGTGAACGCACTCTTACCTAAACATTTCTTGAAATAACTTCCAGTTATTTAAATGGGTTAAGTAGCTTATAACTTTACTTGAATGAAAAAAATTAAAAGGAAAGATACCTTTTATTACTTGTGGATTTACTAAAGGAAAAATCGATTGATAAACTTATACTAAATGTCATCTTAACATGCTTTAGAAATGGGTCATTTCATTAAAAAAGCAAGAATTACAAAGCAATTCAAAAAAGGGAAAATGATTCTAATTCTTCAAAGGAGTAGCGTCAGTAGCCGCTTCAGTGATGGAAGCAGGAAGCCCAGCCTCAGGATCAACGGGCTTGTCAAGAAAGAGGACCAGCGATATATTGGGAGGCTTATCAGTCTTCGCATCGAGTAACCCATCGTGTAGGTCATCTGCTCATACTCATCGACCATGGCCTGGTACTCAGCCACAAGACCAGCCTCCCGTTCACTTGACTTGGCTAATGTACCATCGGCCTCAGCCAACCTTGCCACAACAATATACAAGTTCTCCCAACTTATCTTTGTAGACCTCTCCACTTCCCGCAAAGACCACTCAAGCTTCGACTGCTTAGCTACAGACGTTCAGGTTCAGAAGTCAGACGGGCAACTACCTATTAAAGGTTAGCCTCCATCTTCTTGAGATCATCACGTTCAGAGGCGACGACACCATAAACTTTGACGATCTCCATCATCTTTCTCCTACAACCGGCTAACTCCTCCTCAACAATATGAATATATTCTTTTAGGCCATTGTGGTAAGTCACAGCCTGTTCAAAAAGTGTTAGCCAAAATTAGAAAAAGATTTACCAAGGAAAAATAAGAATAAAAATACCTATATCAGAGCATGACTCAGGCTGATGACCTTGTCATGAATAGAGAACTCGCGGAGTACAGGAGCATCCGCCTCAGATACGTTCCCCTTCGTAACCACATACGAAGAATGGGAATCCTTTAGAAAGTTGACATCAGCAAGAACCGGCAGAGTAGCGGAGTATCGCCGCCACCGCCACACACTCATCTCCTGAGACGGATGTGGAGAACAGGAAGAAGGGGAGATCAACTCCTTCACAGGTGAGAGAGGGGACGCGGCGACCTCCCCCGCAACAGGGGAACCTCATCATTAATATGGAGATTAGTAGCGGGGATAGAAAGATCGGGGACAGGGGTGTAACATCCCCTAAACTGGCAACTGAAGAGATGGCGTTCTCCGTTTTCTAACGCTTTCCCTTGCCAGGTACCCCCCATAAATTTCTCCTCAAACACTTAGACATCTAGAGCTCATTGTACGCGAAGCAAAAAAGTGCATCCTGGTGCTCTGCCTCTTTCCGAGCAGCTTCCCGTTGAGCCTCATGCCCTCTTTCTTCCTAATCAAACCCCTATCCTTCTCGTTCTACTTCTGAAGAATCTGAAGAGCTCGGCCAAATGATTTGATGGAAGGCTGGAATGGGGATCACAACAGGGATAGCCCGAGGAACTTCTGTCATAGAGGATAATGGAGCAACAGACTCAGCAACCGGGACAGGCGCAACCGTCACCTTGATCTCCCTCCTTGGGTTAAAAAGATCTCTCATGTCCCGCTCCGGACAGGTAATAGGCGACACGGAGTCGCGCGACAACTTCTTTCAGGGTAAAAAATCTATTGCTCAGATTCTTAGCTACATAAAGCAAAAAACAGGTTAAAACTTAGAAAAGACAAATTCAAACAAATGGAAAAAAAGGAAATGAGGGTTTCGACCACTTACTGAACTCCCCCTAGATCAGGGGAACGACCCAGCGACCGTCGCCACCCTAGTTTTCACCTACGAGGAGTGTACCCTCCTCTCAGCCTTTATCCCCGCTAGGAAGGTCAGTGACTAGTCCTCCCAACTTCTCACTTGCGCGGGGAGCTAAGTAATAGGACAGTCCGTGCCTTTTGACTATGTACATGGCGCGGATTTCATCTACCGCTATATTTAAATTATGCCTCTTATTGAGGGCTTCAATCCTTAGAAGAACCCTATAAGTACTAGGGGTATATTGGGAAGGGGTGAGGTTGAAAATGCTAATGAATTCCTGGAAAAGAGGAGAGAATGGAAGTTTTAAACCTAATTCTATATACGTTGGGGCTAAAGAAGTTTGGTAGAGAGGATTACAGGGAGAAGATTTAGGGATTCCTTCCCCAAAACCACATACTAAGTTTGGGGGGAAGGCGTCCATGTAAAGGGCAAGAAAGCGGTTAAATTCATTTTTATTCCTAACTAAAGGAATGGTCACCTTAAATGGGTGTTCCTCCATTACTACCGGAAGAAGGAATGCAGAACAGAAAATAAAAAAACAAAAGATATCATGAAGACAAAGAAGGGAAGAAGGGAGAACTTACAGAAGATATGAATGAGCATAAAAAATGAGGGAAACCTAGGTGATACAGGCTACGGACGCCAAAAGAAAATTCAAAAGCTTCTAATAGATAGAGAGATGAAAAGACACTGCTTCTGAAAAGGGGAAAGGCAAATAACAGGCGCATAGGAAAGAGACAATGACAACACGACAGCTGGATAAGAGAAAACCCAACTGGCCAGAAACATGCAGCATGTGAGAACCAAGAAACGAAGAAATGCGCATGGGGAATGAAAAAAATGAAGCCCATGCGCACGCGTGTCACGATAGGATAAAATGAAATTAAGAACAATGAGCGTGTCAGCAACCCAAGAAACAAGGCAATGATGGTATATCATCCCATTATTTAAATACTTATGACTTTTTCTTACGCAACATTTAATGTTTTACAGAATAAAAGAGGATCCTGAATGATGAAAGTAGATCAAGAATGGTCGTTCTCCCAAAATGAGACGCGTGCTGAGAACGTTCATTGCACATCAACGAGCATCGCCGAAGAGCAATGGCGGGCATATGAGCATGTAAAAAATATTCCCTCCCACGTGGACAAAGGGACCTACCCAGGACTCACGGAAAGCGTCGAAAAAGCAGAAATGGTGGCAGACTAAAGTTGTGAGATATTTTCACAAATGGGGGATCATCACTTCAAGGACGGGAACCGACGTCTCGAGAATGGGAGATCATCACTTCAATGACAGAACTAACGTCTCGTGAATGGGAGATAATCACTTCAAAGATGAAAAGTGACGTTTCGAGAACGGGAGGTAATCACCTCAAGGACGAGACAAAACATCAGAACGAGAAAATGAGTTTAGATAGACAATCAAGTTCTGTGATTGATTGGGTAAGCTAAAATGACCCGTACAAGACATGTTGGTAGGCCACCAAGTGGCTTTGACTGATTGGTTTGGAACCAAAGGAAATTGTCATGTGATAGTGATTGATGGGTGGCTGAGTGAGATAGATGTTAAATGAACAAGAGAAAACAATCATTTCGAGTAGAGAGGATCGCCACAGATGGATGTTATCCTTAGGTTTGATAAGTGCCTTATCTGATATTTATTATTTTATTATTTTAATCAAACTCATGTCTTAGTGAAGCCTTTATAAGGCCAATGTATTTAATAAAACAAGATGATTTTTCAATGTAATCAAGATAGGGAGGACCCAATGCATTTACTCCTTATAAATTTTTATTATCACAATCTTTCTCTATATCATAAATACTTATGTAAATTTATCCTTATCAATAGATTTTTCCTCTAATCTTGAATGAGACGGGAAAAATCCTTTACACGTACACTGACACGAACTCTCCTATAGCCATGCTTGAAGCTCCGCCGAATAAGCCGGTAATGCCCGTGAGGATCATGATTCTAGCATCCTCGTGGATGGCTCCGACTCCCATCATTAAGGAGGCGACGTAGAGGAGACCGTCGTTGGCGCCTAGCCACTGAGCTCTTTTGGAGTAGTCGAAGTTATCTATTGGGAGTGTTTTTTCAGGTTGCACCGCAATGTCTCCGTTTAATGGAGTTTGGGGGGGTTTGTGGAGAGATGTCATTGGATATAATGATATAAATGAAGAGGAGAGATTCTGAGATTGATTAGATTGGATGTTCGTTTATGATTTGTTTGGATAAATGCCGATTAGAAGAGTATGTGAATAAATGTGATTTAGAAGAGTATTTATAGAGGAAGAGCTTAGTGGTGTTGAGGAATCAAATGATTTTCAAATTGGAAAATCATGACATGAGACATTTGGGAATGGAATCAGGGTTATTCTATTTAATGAAAACTATTTTTTTAAGTGAATGAAGAATTTTGATTGATGAAATAACATAATATTGAAAAATTCTACGGTTTCAAGTCAATACTGAACAAATGAGAACTAATGAGTAATCAGACATTGAATTATTTAAATGTAGGTGTCATATATATATTTATATATATGTTTGTGTGATGATCTAAGATTGATCACACTCGATATCGACAACTGTTGAGGATATTATGCCTTATGTGTAGAATACGTTAATGAATTTCATAACTTTCTTTTTTTTAATTATTTAGTGATTTAAAATATTCGTTTAGTAATTTTCTGTGTGGAGAAAATACGATTTTAACAACACATTGGAATGAATGTTTTATCCAAATAAGAAATAATGAGCTATACTAAAATAATGCAAGAAGTAGATTAATTAGAAGATCAATGTGCTTGTTGTTCATTTAGGTTTATTAAATTTGATTGAGAATGACGTTGATTTAATGAGTTAAGCGCTTCCACAGATTAGAAGTTTGGATTTTTCAAGAAAAATTACTTTGTATTTACACTTAGATTAAATAAACTTTTAAAATAAAGAAATTGAAGTTTGTTTTGATTTACTCGACAATCCCATGATTTTGCTTCCAAGAAATTAAAACACGAGCTCTTGTTTATTATTTCAAATATAAAAAAGAGATATTTCTGTGGTTCGCTAGTTATTTTGTTTATGAGATATATGCTGGAAATGAAATAATCCCCATAGTTATTTTAATTCATAGTTATATTTTAATTCATAGATATTGATATTGGGGTTCAATAAACATATTATGGAGTTTAAAAACGTGTGTAGGGTTTAACATATATAGTGAGAGGTTCAGTTGACAATGCAGATCGGTCGATATTTTGATCCTTTACAAAATCACTCACTCTCTCAAATAGTATATCTCTCAGCTTTTCACTCACAATTATTTTCTGGATTCTCTCTAGAATATATCTCAAATTCTCACTCAAAATACAAGTCTCTCAAAGATATAAAACTCAATAGAACTTCTTCTGAGAGGACTGGAAAGATGTCAAGAAGTGTGTTGAAGAATGAATTTATAGGTGTCAAAATACTGAAAAAACTAGTTCAGCCAGTTTAGAAACTGGGTGGATTGGTCCCTAATTTAAGAAAAAATTTCTTAAGTGTGAAACTGGTGCACCATTAAGGGGAAACGGGTGGACCAATTTGCAATTAAGGATTTGATTATTTAATTGTACAAACCATGCACTAGTGAGAATCCCACCTGTGGTTTGGTTACAAACGGCTCTTCATGCTAAAGTTGAACGGTTTTGAATGGCAACCCATAGGTGAACCAGACCTTGACATTTTCTGGTACGGTCTAGTTTATTGGCAGTTCGAATTGAACATGAATTCTTTACAATGTTCTGAGTTTAGGCAACTTTGATTTAAGCCATTAAAAATTTATTTAATGTACTTCGTGCTCTTCATAATAAGTCACATGTGTCTCACAATGTATAGTTTCAATTGCTCTTTATTCTTTGTATAAACATATAAAATTAAGTGTTTTCAACCTTGTTTCCACTTTGTTTAGAGCATACATGCTAAATTAAAATATTAGTCCACGTATTCCTTGTCATAAACAAAATAGAGCTCTTTCTACATCTTAAGACAACCCTACCTCGCTTGGAGCAAAATCTCCTGACTATGTAATGCTTTATTTAGCGTAGAGTTGCTTCTCACCCTCTGTTAAAGTAAAGTCATAGAATCCTAAATCAATACCTCATATTTAACGACTCGCCAAATAATTTTAACTTTCCTATTCAAAATACGAAATTCATTTAAATCATAATATCACACAAGAAATTTTCTAAGCACCCTCATAAATAGGCAACTTGGTTCCCAAAGAATTTGAGGTGATTAATTCAAATATGGTTCTTGATCAACTTTTAGCTGGAGGTGAGAATTACACTAAGTCAATCTGCTCCATTTACACCCAACTAAAGCATGAAAAACAAATCATTCTTCCAAAAAAACAAATAGGATATATGGGTAATATCCCATGCTGTTATTATATTTTATCTATTTATTTCCATGCATTTAAGCTTCCGCATATTATTTATTAAGTTCTTAACTTGTAGCAAATTGAGTTTCCTTCTTGATCTTTCAATTGCTACTTAAGTTAGTTTAACTGAATTAATAGATTGATTGTTTATTTATAGCAATTATCTTTTATTCCAAGCAATTTATTTTGCAAGCTTTAAGATCTTTCTTCTTGATAGTTTTCATTAAAGGGGTGGCATACTGGTCCTATAATTTGTATCAGAGCTTGGTGCTCAAGTATCTAAGACTTAATTGTCTTGAGCTATTCATCACCTTTTAGTTTTCAACAGACCAAATAGATAAAGAAATATAATAACGACGACCTTGAACCAAAAGAGAAGAGTATCTTGAATAAAGGTACACATAAACAAAAAGATCAGAAGTTTTCTTTCATGTAAGCTTTCTCAACAAGGCACGATTCATAGTACTCAAGTTTTTAATTCCAAGACCTCTGAAAGAAGTTGAATTACAACAATTATTTCTAGCCACAGCCACAGATTTTCACTGATCCACCAAGCCCATACAAATAAAGTTACGTATACCCTGAAAGAGTGAAAGAACATATAGTGAATCACAAAGTTAACTAAAAAAACACGACTAACAAGAGATAGTATTTCCCATCTAAGAACATATCCTGGCCATAATATGATCTGTAATACTCGCAAGGTGAGAGGTTTTAGGAGAACCAACAAAAAAGGAACGCCCAAATAAGTAAAAGGAAGAGAACCCCTACGCATGCCAATTAGAGACAAAAGAGCTTCTTGTCTTCTTATAGAGATTCCCTGACCAAAATAATTGAAATATTTCTCCCAATTAACCTTTTGACCTGTGAGATTACCATAAAGAATGAAAGCGTCAGCAACTTTATTAATATTGTCCTTGACCTTTACAAAAAGTAGGACAACATCAACATATAGGAGGTGAGTAGAAGCATCGATTCCCCTCGAAGATGAGATGGGTTGGAGGTCACCATTGTTGGACATATGAATCAAGTGATGGCTAAGAAAATCTTCAGCAATAGTGAAGAGAAGAGGAGATAAAGGATCTCCCTGGTGAACACCATAACAGTTTTTATTAAGACTGTTGACACAATTAGATGCGACCAAAATGAAATCCTCAATATGTTGGCCTTGAATAAAACAAAATTGATTTGGAGAAACAATTCTGCTAGATATTACTGGCAAGCCTTTGAGAAATATTCTTCGTAATAAGTTTGTAAATGAAGTTGCCAAGAACATAGGACGAAATTGATCAGTCTTCGAAGCATCAAGGACTTTTGGAATAAAAAACATAAAATTTGACTTTAAGACAGGTATAATGTGACCAGATCTGAAAAAGAACTGAATAGATTTAATCATGTCACTACCAATAATATCCCAACAAGTGTGAAAAAATGAGCCAGTAAAACTGTCAGGACCAGGATCACTATTAGGGTCAAGAGCATAAACTGCATTTTTAACTTCATCAGCATCAAGGAGGGCAGTAAGATGGTTATTATCCTCAGCAAAAACTAAAGAGGAAATGGCATCATCAATAATTGAATCATCATAGGGAAGATTGAAATTCAGATCAGAAACTAGATCAGTATAATAACTAACAATATCGTTGTTAATCACGAAAGTGTCAGAAGTGATCTGAATGTCTATATTAAGAGAAGCAATGGCTTCTGAGATTTGTGAAATTTCAACAATGTGTGATAGAAAGTATCCATTCAACAACCATTTAACCCGAAAATGATCCTTAAGCAAAAGATCTTGCTTAATTAAAAGGGAGAATATTTATTCAATCTCTTAATTGTAATTTATGAGGAATTGTTGAAAATGATTCTTACGTGCCTAAGTCACGATATTTGACCAAGAACGTTAAAATTAAATTGTCTTTAAATCCTAAAGTCATAATTTTTTTATATTATGCCTTAAGTATATAAATGAACGTATTTGCATATGTGAATTTGCAAAAAAAAAATATTATGCCTTAAGTATAATAATCATATTGAAAATCACACATGATATTCTCATGCATGAATGTGAAATGTCTGAAATGCGTGACATTGAAATCATTGATAATATGTTTGCACAAGTCAATAGCATTACGAATTCTCTCAAAACTATTGGTAAGAACTTTACTAATAGTGATTTGGTAACAATAGTTCTCAGGCAAATGCTATTCAAGAAGCGAATGATCTTAAGATACTTTCCCTTATTTATGATGTGTTAACCCCAATGAGGCAAAGCATATAATGAGAGAAGTGCATGAGGGTGTTGACGTACTCACAATGGCCCAAGCGCCCTCCATCACAAGTTAAAGAGGCAAGGGTTTTATTAACCGACCATGGCATTGGAATTGTGTCCATAAAGTTGGGTGTAATAACTATTTATGAATATTTAGTTATTTCTATAATATTTATCTATTACTGAATTTTATGAACAAATGAAGTTTTCCTTTAGTAAAGCGTGTTTATAATTAACTTAAGTCCATAAACTATTACCAACGAAAGAAAAGTAAAGACAGAGGGGTGGTCTTTTAGATAAAATCTTCTGAAATAGTTCAGAATATTATTCACAATCTTACGATCGACTAGGCAATCAAGTCTAATTACGACTGTTAGGTTGAACCAAAGGATGCTGGTATTGACAGATGAGAATGGAGACTCTAACGGTTGACCTAGACAAGTTATGGAACATGTTGAATAGACCAATAACAAATTAGTTTAGAGCAAAGCTGTTTATCTAGCTCTAAATCCAATTGCTACATTATAAGGGTATTTTCATAATTACCTTAATCCTGAGGTGACTACAAAACTTGACCTAGTTACTTGTGATCTTTGATACACCAAATGAGTGAGTTCAAATTTTCAGACAATACCTCGACTGTTAGGATCGTAATTCAACTATGTTGGAGTTGTGTGATTCACAGATATGAAATTCGTGGTAAGATTGCAATAGCAACAATATCACCTCATACTTTATTGATGGGTGTGAATAAATAAACCGGGCCTGGTACTCGATGACATGAGTCATGGAATAAGACATTGTGCACTGTACGAGATAATTCAATGATATGTTTTTCCCATTCACAGTCAATAAAAGAATTTATGAAATAAAAACTAGAGGGGTAAAAGGTAAATTTACATCCCGTTATTGTTACTTATATTCACTAAGGGTAACATTGTAAAATATTTTGTGGACCGTGAAATAAATATGTAATTTACACCAATAAAAAATTTAGTGCACATGAATCGAGAGTTGATTCGACATCGGACCTATAATGGAGTCGTACAATGTCGGGATTAAATAAGTCAGAAATTTATGGAGATAAATTAACTGGATATTTGAATCCAATAGCTTTGTTCATATGAGTTCATTTGATCTTAGAAGTGGCTCATAAGGATATGACTGAGAAACAACATCAGTTGGACCAAAAATGTTTTTGGACCAGGATACACTACCTGAACCCATATGTGATGGGTGCGATCCCTAATTTAGTGAAGAGCAAAATTAATGTTCAAATTAATTAATTTATTATTTTCTAATTATTAGATAATTAGTAAAAAAAATTATTTAATTAATTAATTGATGGGAATCAATTTTATTTATTAATTTAAAATGATGAGTTTGGACACAATTTTAGCTCTAAAGGAGATGTCAAAATCGCAGATTGCAGTGCAAGGGAGGTAAATTTCAGTTTTATCATATAGGGGTATATATGTAAATTTTATAATTAATATAAAAGGGTTGAAAACCTAAATCTAAGCAAAAATATAAAAGGGTTGAAAACCTAAATCTAAGCAAAACTAAGTGTTAGACTGAACAGAAAATAGTTTCTCTCCCCTCCTCCCTAATGTTGCCGCCGAACCCTCTAGGGGAAGAAGAATTTTTTTTCTTCTTCAATTATTTTGAGAGCCCACATCAGTTCCTATTAATATCCTTGTAAGACATACTTGTAAATCCTACGAGTGGTTGTTGGTGGAAAGATCGATTGAAGTTCTGCGAATCTCTAGAACGATGAATGCGAGAGAATTAATTGTATCCCGCCAATTCAAAAATTCTCCATTACAAGAAAATATATAAAACTATTTTGCAAAAGTTGTATCTTTAAATTCCATGTAAATCCATCGTCAAAAGAAAAGTCATCGTTGATCGATGTCGCTGCTCCACGCTGGTGCTTGCCATCGCTGCCCACCACCGTAGGTTTCCTAATCATGGTTTAGGAAACCTTGAGGTTTTGAAAACTTTTGGATTTGGGAAACTTTTGCGTTTAATAAACCTTGAGGTTTTGGAAACTTTTGGGTTTAGGAAACCTTAGGATTTTGGAAACTTTTGGATTTAGAAAACCTTAGGATTTTGAAAACCCTAGTGTGCACAAGGCCATGTTGGGCCATTGGGCTAGAATGGACCCACCAAGCCTATTAAGAAATTGGCCCAAATAATTTATAAGGATTTGTGTTTGATTCCAAAATCAAATCTCTAAAAATCAATTTTATTTATTTGGATAATTTTTAACACTAATTAATTGGGATTTATTTTATAAATTTTTATTAAAAATAAATCAATTGATTAATTTACTTAGTAATTTACTTATCAAAGTAATGTTGAAGAATTAAATTTAAATTGAAATTTGAACTTTGAAAATGGGATTTGAATTTTGTAAAGAGTTACAAATTGGTAGGACTTCCTATAGGAGAATGAGAAAATTACAGACGCCATGAAGATTCGTATTTAAATTTATTGTAATTTATTTATTATTCTTTTATGTGTTGTAACTAGAAATGAGCCATAGAGATGTTAATTTTGAATGGATGATTTATTAGTAATATCGTATCATTATGTAACATGCCATATAGAAATAGGGATATGTCAATATCAAAATGTATGTAGTATGTACATGCATCATTGTAGTTTAAATTTATAATGGTTATATTTAAATACAGTACTAATTTTATAAAAGTTATAGTTTTTTAAATTTTGATTTAATTTTGATAAATTTTGATTTAATTTTTAAATTTTGATTACGTCAATAAGGAGTAATCCCTTACCTCTTCAGGTTTCCCAACCAACTTAAGGATCTAGAATTCAAAATGGGCTGGGAACTTTCACGGCTTATTTTTCTTATCTCGACAAGCCAATGAGATAAGGTTAGTGGAAGGTCATGGGTAAATAATGATACCTCATCTTTCATATAAGATTACCTACCGTATCCTAACATTGGGGAACGTGATGTACTAGCTCTGGATCCCCTAGGATACTCTCCCAATCCTTAGAGACTATGAATAGCTATCTTTCTAATCCTTGTACCAAGTGTGGATGGCACTCACAATCCTCTTCATGCCTAACACCTTCACTGACATAGTATGAACTCTTGCTCTTTGGAGGGATCTTGAATTGGAAAACGAAGATGAACACGTCCATCGTGAAAATCCTCCTTGTAGTTTAATCACCAATGGACCCTATAACATATTAGGATTTTCCAGGAGTTCGGCTGGAACTACACTAAGGCAATCCTAGTCGTTCAAAACCATTTCTTGGGGAACTGGTGTAGGGGGAGCCTTATCCCACACTCCAAGGTAGGCAAGTAAATGACCATTCCATTATGCTGAGGGCCACTTATAATCTCATTCTCCTCTAGCAGCCTCATATGGACATAATTAAGGGTGTGGTACGTACTTCTGATTTACTTCCAAGTATTATTCTACTAAAGAAGAAGAGATCCTGATGACATCCTAATGCTCGATACAACTACTCGGATTAGCCGCATCCCCTAAATCAACACGAGGGTCACGGCCTCAATCGAACAATTGTCCCCTAGCCCGTTGGTGGTTCAATTCTTGAAAACCCCCTAAATTTCTAACATAGAAAATGTAGGGAAAAGAGGAGAGGCTATGATTGCCATTGCCTACTGATGGTTTGTAAATAGGAGGAAGAGTTGGAGGACTTTCTCGTGAGGATGGTGGAGACACAATGATGACGAGAAAATAGAAGAAAAATTGCATGATGAACGAGAAGGCTTGGAAGATTCGAGAAGTGTGAAGAGGATAAAGTGGATGAACGAATATGTATCTCCTCCCCAAAGTTGATCCAAGCTATAGAAAAGACACAATGGCAGGATCTGTGCTCAGGGGACAAACAAGATGTGCTTGGGATGTTAAAATTCACATCACGAGGCCTTTAACATAGAAGGAAAAGCTTCGATATACGAACCCCTACGCCTCCTCATCATGCCCTAACAGAATTGTATTAAATGCCCGATAATCATTAAGTTACAAATTTTGAGAGAACAAATTTAAGTTTCAAGGAAAATTTTTATCAAGAAAGGCTCCCAAAATAGTAGGAGAGCTCAAAACCCACCTTGCCAACATCTTCAGAACAAGAGAGTGAAGTCATCAGAGCTAATGTTTTTAACCCCACATAACTTCATAACTGGGGACAACTGTTATGAGTGTTTCCTGAACCCCTCCAACAAATTGCTCAAGTCTAAAGTGAAACATCCACGTACCCATGATCCATAGTTGTAGGTTGGGTTTGACGAAGCTGATCAATGGCGAATGGTGTTAGTTTGAGCAATGCCCTTACGCTCCCACTAAGCTCCCAAATCACTTCAGGTAATCCAGAGGCCTGAGAAATAATGCAATAACCTATAGGTTTGTACGTTCAGGATTGTGCAGCTCAAGGCACTCAGTTACACGTCAATTGATCATTGTCAACCAAAGAGAATATTCCACGTGCCCTAGCGGTATTAGACCTATAGACACCATGTCTAATCGCCACCCCCATGTCAGAAGAGCCTCATTTTAGTCCTCTCAAGTCCTTTCACGTCAACTAGAGTGGATAGGGTATTAAATGCAGCCTTCCCTCTCAACCAATAACAACACATGGGAATCATTCTAAAATTCCTCAACAAGATTTACCGAGGTGTGCCTCTACGATAAATACTCTTTCTTTCAACAAAGAAAGGCAAGTTCACCCAACTGTTATAAAAAGTCTGTCCAATTATGTCCACACGTTTAACTTAAGATTTGGAGGCCCTAAGGCGAGGAAACACTCCTCCGATGACCCCTCATCTTTGGGTTCTTTACTCTCGTGTGTGTAGGGATACAAACTCTCTAGCATGGAGCTCATGTGCTACTGTGATTTAGGCAGCAACAATGAAGTTTTAAGTTTACCTAGTAATATGCTGTAAAAAAAAGTTGACCTAGTAAAACTATAACTTTGAATGAGTAAGAAAGGTTGATGTAAGAGTAAGGAGGAGACCTCACACATTGATGTACTTGTTGATTGGGGATTAATGAATCAAGTATTCAACAAATAAAAACACTTACAAGTCACTGACAAGTTCATTCATTTTCAACAAATATATTAAACCATGGGCAAAATTATATACTGATATTAGTTGGGAGAAAAATTTTATGTCGGTATGTACTAAACTTATTTCCGCGATGCGAAAGATAGTTCCTATCTTCCAATCCAAAATTTGTAGTTTACACTTTACCCCGTTAGACTTATAGAAATTTTGTTAAGAAAAATAGATTATATGAAAGAAAAAAATCCTAAACATCTTTAACATCTCCGTTGCCTATAAAAAACAATCTCAGTTAAAAATAATTATATCACCTGTAGGAATCGACGCAGCAGAAACTATCAGATCTTGAGTTATTTGAGAAACAACATATTTAAAAAATGAATTAGAAAAAATACCTCGTGAAGCATGACGATAAAAAATCAAAACCTCATAATCTTCCTTACTATTCCGCGGATCGTCAATCAAAATCACGAGCGAGTAGGCACTAGAATCAAATCAGAATCGAAAACTCATGTATTTTTTCTTTCTTCAAAGTCATAGTGTTCGGCCATGATATTTTTTACTTCTTCTATACAAAAGTCAAAATTGTCCAAAACAACTAACTAGCAGTTTATCAAATTTCGGCTTCTTAAAAGCCATTACTTCACATGGGTTACAATTATAACCCACGTGAAACAATGCAACGGTTGGAAAATTCCCAACCGTTGTTTTGTTTTTTATTTGGTTTTTTAATCATTAAAACTATTAATTAAAATTAAATTAATTAATTTTAATTAATCTTCGACCTTTTTTAGAATAAAAATGAAGTTGGTTTTAAGATCACTTGGTTGACAATATGATATGCACGTTGAGTCACATGTTCATTAAACAAGTCTCATCACAACGTAACCCAAATCTGAGGCTAGTAAAGGAGCCATACGGATAAAAATACATTTAGCTAAATAATTAAAAAACTCTAACGATTAAATCCATAATCGAATTTATTAATTATTAATTACATTTAACATCACTATAAAATCGTAATTGAACTTCAAGTATATTTTATATGACTCGATGTAACTATCATTGACCTATTATTCATTATGTAATGCCCCTCCATAATATAGTACCGTGTATAATCAGGTTAATTACTATCGACCTAATATTTATATACATCTTGGTATCCTTAGGTTCCAAATTCATTCTACAGGTAAACTATGATAATTTCCGTACTTGATGTCTCAAGCAAAATTATCAAATCTCTAGTAATCCACAAAAGATACTAAGCGCTTAGTTTCTTATGACCATATAAATGAATTACCTAAGAGGTACTATGTCACTTAATTAAAAGTGTCTATGGATTCTACTATTAAGAATCTAGGAACTCACTATCTAATAACTCAGTCATCCAACCTACAGAATATGTTGACTCTATTATCATTCTTAATAGATCAAAACAACTAAGTTATTAAATATGAGCTCATAACTCTCTCAAGATTGAGAGTGCACATAAAATAATAATAATGAGTTATGATTTTTATTTGATAGTTATTTGCTAAAAATAAGACTCATTAGTCTTTTCAATGCATTTCAAATATACTAATACATTAACTAGATACTCCACCTAGGGACCAAGGTAAGCAACTCTACATATTATAGTCAATGTACTACAATCTTCTCTTAGCAAAGCGTCCATCTTCACTAGACTGTGAAATTAAGTATTTACAAGTGATAAAAGACTCTTGGTTAAATACTTTGTTTCCATAAGCTAAACTCCATAAGACCCATAATGAGGTACCATTATGCTTGTGGATCTTTTACAAGAATGTATTGCACATAATATAAGAATAAACTATTTATTATTAATCAGAATTAAATGTCTTAATAATATAATAGAATTTTCAGTGCTTTTAGCGCACAATCCTGACAATCCCTCACTTTCCCTAAAACACGTTTACAACCAGCTTAACCCTCATGTTCTCTACATGTGACCCAAAGACTTTTGTGGCTAAAGTCTTCGTAAACTGATCTACTAGGTTCTATCGCTGAAATAATCTAATTGAAAATCTTAATCCATATATCGAACTGGTATGAGATTCTCACCATGATAGACAAGCACATAATCTCTCGTTCTCCTAAGATACTTGAGTATATGCTTCACAACTATCCAGTGAAATTCTCTAAGATTTAATTGATATCTGCTGACTAAGGCTACTGCGAAATATACATCCAGTGTACAATATAACATACTTAAGACTTTGCACTTCAAAAAATAAGGGAACTGCCTTCATGCTATATATTCCATCTTATGTCATAAGACACTGACAGAATATATAGGTTCCAAACCTAAAAGGATAACAAGCCCTTTCTTGGAATCCATCATTGTACACTTACACAACATATTATTGTCTAGACAGTTCAAGATAAGTATATCATTCTATATTTAAGTCTCGAAAGAACTTAATTCTTAGAATGAAGACCAATTTTCCAAAGTCTTTGATATCATAAATTCAGACAAACGTAGTTTTATCTGTGACATTTAATTCTATATCATTCTTGATGACAAAATGTCATCTACATAAAACACTAAGAAAATCATTATGTTTCCTTCCTTTCTCTTGTACTTACATGCCTCATATGATCTTGTTCAAAATCAAAACTTGATTACATGATCAACATAATGTTCAAGTCTTTAATGCATGCTTAAGTCCATAGCTGGTCTAATGCATCATGTATATCGTAATTCCTGGCCTTTAGCGAGAAATCCAAAAATTGAGAGATAAAGATATTCATTTCAAGATCGTCATACAAGATAGCGTTCTTGACATCCATTTGCCAAAAAGCTTATAAAAGAGATGGGTTGTAAATGATACAATATCTTTATAGACATGAGCATGGCTATTAGTAAAATGATCTACTATACTTAATATCCTCTCTCTCTATGTATGTCATCCTCACTAAGTCTAGCCTTCAAGGTCCTAACCTTATGTCTATTTCTCGTTTCCACTTGTAGATCTTTGACACCCAATTCTTTAAGTGCTTCTATGAGCTTCCATATTCCATTAAAATTAATGGAATCATTTTTAGATTTCATTGCTTGAAACCAATTATTTACTTTGCATCATTTACAACCTCTATGCAGTTTTTGGGATTTTGAGTCATGTTCCTCTGAGATGGACTCGAAAGTCTCTCACTTGAACATGAATCTCTCAATTGGTTGTGATCCCCTCCAACTACAATACGGTGATTTAGATCTATCTTATGTTCCATCAAGATTACCATATCATACTCTCCTAGGAATATTTACTTCTCATATGAATGAGAAACGCTCCCACTACAAAAAGGTTATGTACTACTAGGAAGTATTTAAATCTTATTCTCTTGACTAACTGGATTCTCAATAACTTCTGCACTTATCTATTATCAAAGTAGATTGCATGACGCGTGTACTATTGGAAACTTCTTCTAAGTTTGTGTTACATCTAGATATTCTTTTTCAAATATAATCTTCTTCCAAGAATACAATGTTTATACTTACAAACACTTCTTATTCTTGGTAGTATAAAAACAAATAACCCCCATTCCTTTTTGCATAGCCTATAGTTAGATTTCATTTTGATCTACCATCTATCTTGGTAACATTATCCTTTAGCATGTGTGGATGACATCCACATTTATGAAGGTTACATAAATTAAGTTTACGAACATTTCATAATTATTTTTATGTTTCAAGAATTTCCAAAGATGATGTTAGATTCAAAATACGTAATCTACAAAGTTAATCTTAAAAAATAAAATAGGTCAGTTAAATAACTACACATAGATCTCATCATGTTAAAAGAAAATATTTCTCCTTACTGTTACACAATTCTCTGGGTGACCCAGATGTAAACAACTGGAATATGATCTTGATATTCACTTTGTAGTCAGTAAATGTCATCAAGAGGTATTCACTTCTTCAATCAAATCGAAGAAACATATTTTGTCTCTCCAATGCCTTCTCGACTTTCGTTCTAAACTATTTGATTTCTCAAAAGTTTCAGAATTAAGAAGCATAAGATAAACATAGTCATATCTAGAGTACTCGTAAATAAAATAGACATTATACTCATAGCCAACCCTCACCTAGACTTCCACTTGTCCACTCAAATAATATACTTCAACACTAACGTCACAGACCCCTACGTCATATTGTCTCAAAAAAGACTCTTATCATATACTTATCAGTAATGAATTTGCTTACTTGTAAGAGTTTATAAATTTTAAAACCATGAAGCCCGTCTCTTACTAGTCTTCGAATCATACTTAGATAATATGACCATGGCATATGTTATAGACATATAGTTGGCTTGAAACTTTTCTCTTCTATAATGTACTATGTATACTATTATTTTACACTATATCATGTAACAAAAAATTTAGAAATAAATATACTATCCAAAAAAAATGCATACGCCGTCGACCATCACACACCACCTCACGAGGTTGATCTCGTTCCAATGAACCAAACCATAAAAATAGAAAAAAATTCGTCACTCCCCTATACGTCGAATTAAGCCTCAAATTTGACAGAGAAAAAGTCTGAATCTGGTCTTCTTTGAAACACAAAAATCTGGGTATTTGAGTCATCTTTCCAGAGGATTTTGAAGCGTCTCAATCAGATATCGGATTCGAAAGTTATGATCCAAACACCGAACTATCACCGCGCAGCCACTTCTATGAAATTGTTTCGATCTCCACCCGATACGAATAATTACATCATAACAATCCTAACTTTCTCAAAGAAAGTTTACAAGAATCTATGAAATTTAAATACGAATCCTAAAGGGAATAACAATCTCTTCATAGACTGTCCCTCTAATTACATAACCAACAGAAAAATACACATAAAATCTAAACGGTTATGCAAGAGATTATCGAAATTAATCAACCATTAACGAGATTTCACAAGGCATTTCTCAAATAATTCAAAACCTTTGCGCAGATACCAGTTGTAGGAATCGACGCAGCGAAAAATACCGGATCTTGAATTCTTCGAGAAACCATCTATTTAAAAAATAGATCAGAAAAAATACCTCTTGAAGTGTGATGATAATAAATCAAAACCTCATAGTCTTCCTTGTTATATCTCGGATCGTCAACCAAAATCACGAGCGAATGGACAATCGAATTAAATTAGAAATGAAAATCATTTCTTTTTTCAAAGTCATAGTGTTCGGCCATGATATTTTTTACTTCTTCTGAAGTAAAATTGTCAAAAAAAACTAACTAGCAGTTTATCAAAATTTGGCTTCTTAAAAGCCATCACTTCACATGGGTTACAATTGTAACCCATGTGAAACAATGCAATAGTTGGGTTTTGTTTTTTATTTGATTTTTTAATAATTAAAACTATTATTTAAAATTATATAAATTTAATTTAATTAATCTTCGACCTTTTTTTAGATTAAAGACGGAGTTAGTTTAAAGATCACGTGGTTGAGAATAGGGTATGCACGTTGAGTCACTTGTTCATTAAACAAGTCTCATCACAACTTAGCCCAAATCCGAGGCTAGTAAGAGAACTATAATGGTAAAAATATATTTGGCTAAATAATTAATAAATTCTATCGATTAAACCCATAATCGAACTTATTAATTATTAATTACAATTAACTTCACTATAAAATCGTAATTGAACTTCAAGTATATTTTATATTACTCGACGTAGCTATCATTGACCTATTATTCATTATATAATGCCCCTCCATAATATAATACCGTCTATGATTGAGTTAATTACTATCGACCTAATATTTATACACATCTTGGTATCCTTAGGTTCTAAATTCATTCTACTGGTAAACTATGATAATTTTCATACTTGATGTCTCAAGTAAAATTATCAAATCTCTAGTAATCCACGAGAGATACTAAGCGCTTAGTTTACTATGACCACATAAATGAATTACCTAAGAGGTATTATGTCATTAATTAAAAGTATCTATGGATTCTTCCATTAAGAATCTATGAACTCACTATCTAATAACCCAGACATCCAACCTACGGAATATGTTGACTCATAGAGTCTCATTCTTAATAGATCAAAACAACTAAATTATTAAATATGAGCTCATAACTCTCTCAAGATTGAGAGCACGCATAAAATAATAGTAATGAGTCATGATTTTCATTTGATAGTATTTGCTGAAAATCACACTCATTAGTCCTTTGAATACATTCCAAATATACTAGTACATTAACTAGATACTCCACCTATTGATCAAGGTAAGTCGCTCTACATAATACACTTAATGTACTCAAATCTTCTCTTAGCAAAACGCTCAGTTTCACTAGACTGTGAAATTAAGTATTTACAAGTCATTACCAAAAGTTCAGTTTTACTAAACTTTTGATTAAATACATTGTTATCATAACCTAAACTTCATAGGACACATAAAACAAGTACTGTTATGGATGTGGAACTTTTACAAAAATATATTACACATAATATAAGAATAAATTATTTATTATTCATCAAAATTAAATATCTCAATAATATAATAGAATTTCAGTATTTTAGAAGCACAATCTTAATATGACCCACACTTATTTTTCTTGTACTAGCGGTCAATGGCACATAATTATTTTCGTGGTAAGCGGTAAAATCATGTTCGATAAAGTTATTAAACATCACTAGAAACGAAAAAACCAATCAACTACGTCACGCCTTTTCTATAAGGTGTATGACTTTAATTTCTTAATAGTTTTATTATTTGCCATATAGCTAGAAAGCAAAACGGTATGGCACGATTCATGTGGCATTTTGGGTGGACAAGATATGCCAGATTCAATTCATACTTCTTAAAAAAGTCGTACTTGTAAACTAACACTAAAAGATTAGGCAGTGTAAACGTCCCTGATTCATAGAATCAAAATGTAAAGTTATTTATAGTGAAGTAATATTATATTCGTGTATAAGACATCATATTTTCTTGTTCATATGGTAAAACTAATTATATTTTTAAACAATCACAAAAACAAATTATCGCGGTTAGTAATGTGCATTATAAGCATAGAAGTATCCAAATTTTGATTGAGAACCATGAGTTTATGAGATTATTCCTCTCAGGTCGGTTTTGAATTAAGAGTCTGTTATCTCATGGTTATTGACCTAGTGATTTATCCTTTGATTTTCTCGTGTTGCACTTGTGGAAAACTCCTAACTGATAGTATGTGCACTTCTGAAATTAGTCGGAGATCATGACTTCCAAGACCTGATGTTAATCTAAAGAAAATATTGATTGACGCTTATTATTGAGTAAAAGCTTACTTTCTTATGAATACGGGAGTCAAATTAGTCATCCCTTGATCTACTAGTTACTTATATCTCCAGAGTTTGTGAAAGATGTTTTACTAAAACTATTCATGTTAGTGCGTCGACTCTTATTCTCCAAAAAAATGGATCATGCTCTAATAGTTCTAAATAAATTAAATAAAATCTAATACAAAACTCTTTATTTAATACATTGTTCCTATGAATAAAAATTCATAGAACGCATAACCCAAGTACTATATGTTTGTCAATATTTTAAATATTATACCGCATGTAAATAAGAATGTTCATTTATTATAGTTCAAAAACAACGTCAAGGTAAATATAGAATTCTCTTACTTTTAAGGAACGATCATAATATGGTTAAGATTAAGAATCACGCATGTCTGACCAGTGTTTTCTTGCTAGGGCCAACAAAACTTGAATTACATATATTTGAGGGTGCCTAATGCCTCAACTATTTGATTGGCCAAGATGTCACTATATTGAATGGGATGTCAGAATATCTATAAAATTAATTATAGTCAATCACACATAAACTCTGTGAACGGTGGTTACTCCACATTTTAGACTTTTTCACACAATTCAATAGTTTTCAAAATATCTAAAAATAGACTCTTATCCATCACACAACATCTCGATTCAAATTCTTGATCAGATGAAAAAAATTCTCAAAAAGCGAATGATTTTTGCGTAACACGAGAGGACTCCACTCCCATAATGTATGAGCTACTTTGCGTTTATGTGTTTTATCAAGAGGCCCAAGAAATTTTAATTTGGGAAGGGCCTAATTGTTAGAAAAAATTAGGAATTTAAACCAATTTTCAGATCAGTTTTGTTTTGTTAAAGGATAAAAAAAATTTCAATTTACAATAATGGCCGGTTTTGCTCAAATCCCCAATTTTGGGTTATTTAGCTTCAACGGCATCCCCAACACACATCCGAAGATCTCCACTCTCTTCATCAACAACTCCTTCCTCTTCCCGATCCCCACTCTCTTCGTCCGCAACTTCTTCTTCCTCTTCCCCTTTCCACCGCCTCTCCAGCTTTAATTCAACTATATCCACCGACACCATCATCGCCACTACTACCACCTCCCCATTAGACTATTTTCTTGTGACCCAATTTTTTCAGCCTTCCTATTCCCATCATTTTCATCCATTAATGGCAGTCCACCGTACATGACGTATAATTTACCAAATTTTCACCCAATTTTTGCCTCTGACCCATTAATCAGCTGCCATTGACCTTCTCTCTCGACTCTCCTTTCTCAAGCACGCCGAAAATGTTTTGTCCACTGTCTGATCCGGTGTCTCATCTCTTCAATCCTAGCTCTCCTACCTTCATCGCACCCTGAGCTTCATTAATTATTATGGATGATATATAAAATTATATTAAAAATATGATATAATATATTAATGAAATATTAAAATTATATCATATATAAATTTTTTACAGGTTTATTAGAAACAATTATAGTTAAAAAGACTATTTTTGTAAATATAATTTTTTTTATCATTTTCTTATTTACTTTTTAAATATGAACTACTAATTTTTTTTTATCATTTTCTTATTTACTTTTTAAATATGAACTATTGTTAAATTGGGTTTAAGTTTACTTGTTATATAACCATTATGTCCTTAAATAGTCTTTCTTAGGTGGGTAGCAACTGGGCAGCGAGAAGAAGGAACAACGAAGCTCTCATGTGTTTTTCAAAGAAGAACGAAGAGAGAGTGTTCTTGATGATCTTGAAATTCTAATTTTAAACTTGAATCCGTGAATTGAATTTTTTTTCTGCTTTTTATTTATTTTAGTTCGTTCAACTTTTAGATAATTATTGAGGAAGGTGAATCCATAACAGAACATGATGATATATTTTTATTATATGTGTAATTATACTTAGAGAATCCTCTGTTTTATTTACGGTTTCTTTTATTTAATTATTACTCAGATAATTTTATTTAATACAATTATATGATTCTTTATATATTTATTACAAAGAAGAATTTGTTCTTCACAGAATAACGAAGAAGTATCTTTTCAAATAATACAAAAATTATATACGGGTTATAAATTTATACATTGTCATTATATATTCATATAAGAACCAAGAAGACTAATATCCTCAAATTTCCAATAATGAAAATATTGGACTGAAACATCATCTTTTAAGTTCAGGAAAAAGGAAGAGTAGAACCACTTATCATCTTTAAGTTCAGGAAAAAGGAAGAGTAGAACCACTGATATCTTTAAGTTCAGGAAAAAGGAAGAGTAGAACTACTTATCACCTCGCATGCAGTCCGAATGATGATACTAAATGCAAATAGAAGATTTGACTTTAAATTCTTATTTTGTTTATCTTTTATTTTAAAACTGAACCCAGCTACAAGACTAGAAGTCTATCTTAAGAAAATTATAAAAAAAAGACACAAGATTATGAGTTTCTTCAACTATTTCTAGGTTACTTCAACATTTTTAAGGAACCCATTTTGAATGATTTTTTAACATAAAAATAAATATTTGTAATGGTCTCCATACCATTTGTTGATGTCAAGAACATATTTCGATTTTAATATAAGATAGTATATAGTAAGATATGTAAACAAAAAAAAACTCTTCTCCTCTATCGGTTTCTCGCTCCTTCTTCATCACTTTCCCTCTCTTCAATCACTTGAATTTTAATCTCTAATACTACCCGGCTACCAAACTTGAAGAAGTCGATGAAGATTGGTAAATAAATTGTTTCGTTCTTGCCGTCGTTGTCTATGATTTTGTCTCCGTTCTTCTCATTGAAGTCTTTTTCAAGGTGAAGCCGATAGTGAAGGAGGAAAGTGAATGAGAGGTTTGGATGCAGGGAATGAAAATTTAGTATTTAACCTTATTTAGTTATGGGTCTATGTTATTTTTGGCACAATAGGTAAATTAGGGGAGAACATTAAGATTAGGTCATTTTAAAGAAAAAAATAAAAAATAGTCAGAGATGAGAGAAAACTAAAAAGTACTCACCCTCAAATCTAAAAAAAGAATTGGCGCCAAAAAATGAACTCCCGCGCGTCCAGCGAAATTAAGTGTAGTGTTCAGAAAATTTATACAATATATATCATATATATAAAATATATATGTAGTATATTTCATACATACAATATATATTAGATGGACTTTTGACGACTGGAGCAGTTTTCTATGAGTGGTACCGTAAATTTTTTTGACAACATGATTTTTTTAATTTTAGGACAAGTGCAGTGACTATTTTTAAGCTTTTTTATATTTATGGTTATTTTTTATGATTTTTTCAACATTACCTATTTGTGATATTTACTTTACAATTACGGCTATTTTCTTAAGAAATTGTGGCAAATAGCAACGTTTACACGACTACTTAAGTTTATGTCAAGTTTTTCAAATTGTTAGAAATCTGTCATTTTTAGTTTATTTTTAATTAAGTTTTTAATGATTAGATCAATTTTATTTCACTAATTAACTTTACTACATTTATGGTATTGGGGCTTAACCGTTTTTAGTTATTTTAGTTTAATATATATATATAATCTACCTTATGTTTATAAATCTTAAATTTACTATCTCGAATTAAAGTAGTTATCTTCCTACATTTATGGTAACTATCCGCACTTTTATTTTTCATATATCTAAGCTGTAGTGTGACGTCTTTACTGTTATTTTTTTAATTTTATTTTACTTATTTTTATTAATATATTCAAGGTAGTTCATTTTTTGAATTCTAAAAAAATCTCCATATGTATGTCAATATATATTTACATTGAGAAAATGTCATGTTAACACGTAATGACTTAATACATTAATTGAGTTCTACGTCATTGAATAAAATATAATCAATGTAAATACTCATTGACACTGGGAATATGTATTGTTGATTGATGAAGACATTATATTCATGTTAATATTATTACACGAAGATAAAATTTATATACTTAAAAACTTATAATCATTGTAATATGCTTTTATAATGAAATTGATAAAAAAATATTTAGTTGAAACAAGTTGTGAATAAGTGTCTAAGGGGTTCTTAAAGGTTACCATGACTTTTATGTAATGTTTGCGTTGTCGGTATTAGGATTTTGCTTGATTTTTCTCTCCTCACATAATGTATGTACATGTGTATTACCTCACTCTGAATTTGATAAAAAAATTCATGATAGGTGGTGAGCTTGTTTCCGTTAGCATTGTACCCTTAAAGCACGTGAATTCTATTTTATAGTGTCAAAGCATTTATTTGGATAATAAAATATTTATCTATATTACAACAACACGTTCTTGTAAAAAGTCCAAAAGCATATAGTACTTAGATTATAGATCATTTAGAGTTAGCTCATAGGAATAACGTATTTAACCAAGAGTTTTTTATGATTTTTAAATATTTAATTTTACAGTCTAGTGAAGTTGGACGCTTTACTAAGCAAGACTGTATTACATGTACTCTATCTTATAAAGTGACTTACTTGGACACTAGGTGGAGTACATTGTTAATGTACCAACGCATTTAAGTTGCATTGAAAAGATTACTAAGTTTGATTTTTTGTAGAAGTAATAACTTAAGAAAACATAACTTCTTGCTATTTTTTATGAGTGCTCCTAATCCTGAGCGAGTTACGAACTCAATAATGGCTAGTTTCTTTGATCAACTATGATTGAGATTCGATGGGTCAATAAATCTGAAATTTGGATGACTGAGTTGTTAGATAGCAAGGAAGATTGCATAGTGGCGATATGGATACACGAGTACTCTCGTATGATGGTAACGAAGGGCCACTATGGCATCGAGCATGGTGGCTGTAAGGGGTTCAAATTTTTAGGTTTTGTCACGTAGATTGAGTAATCGAAGACGTACACTGGGGCTCAAATGTTAACGTGAAAAGTATCAAAAGTAACTTCTTGATTAGATTCGCTAGCATAGACTAGGTCGTCTAATAAATAAATATAACATTGAGGTAGTTTTCACTATATCAAATCCCTTTAGTTTCATCCCACATTGAGGGTTTAGTATAAACAAGTTGTGAATATGAGCGTCGTAAGTGTTCTTAAGAATACCATAGCCTTTATTTAACGCTTGCTTTGTCAGTCTAAGGATTGGGCTTGACTTCTTTCATCTCGTCGCTCATTATTCGGGATATTACACCACTGTTCATTTATGGTGAATGATGTCATAATTTTCATCATTGGTTTTTGTCTGGTTGGTTAATTTCTACAGTGGGGAATTTCCAGCATGGCAGAAAGAGAGCAACAAGAAATGGCCAGGACAAATGTGGATGAGGATGATGTCAATAAAAGGTGACGTGGTGGTTAAAAGAGACTTAGATTTGAGCGAAAGTTACTCCTCTCTCCGTGATTTGATTAAACGGTTATAAATTCTATTAAATATTCACTAAATTTATGAAAACGGCTGTAAAATCTCCATATGTATATAACTTCAATTCGAACTCAATACAAAAGAGCTCTCGATTGTAATTTCTTCGATACTCTTTCATCTCTCATTTTTCTTATTCCTATTCTATTTTTGAATAACGTGAGAGAGAAAACCCCTTACAGATTAGTGCTTTCATTAAGAGCTGGATGACACTTAAGAAGAATCTACTCCCAAATATCAAGAATGTTGACAACCAGGTCAAGTGTGGCTCGTGATAGCCAAAGCAGAAACAATCCTGAACTAGGAAATCATGGTGTACCGGCAATTCTCGAAACAATTCTAAGAAGAATTATAGAGTTGGAGAACTGAAACGCAGAAACTTTAAATAAAACTCTTCATACGTTGCAAGATCAAGTTGCCACCTTGCAACTAGAAGTCCAGCAAGCACATAACAAGATGAGCCAATTGCATGAGGAGGAAATGAATGAAACTCAAGATGTAGTGGCAAAGAGAAATGCTAGACTAAATCAAGATCACGACCAAGAACGCAACTAAGAAGGCGGGGGGCAATCAAAGAAAGTGGAAAATGGAGCTACAGGAATCCTAGTATGATATATAAATATACACAATAATTCAAAGACAAAATGGGAAAAGTGGATAATTGCGATGACCTTGTAGCCCAGTTAGTGTTCAGAAGAGGATTGGATACCCATCCTCACTATTTGAGGACTTGTCCAAGGAGAAACCACTGACTATTATGGAAACATACCTCAAATCTCAAACCTACATAAACCTTGAAAAAGAGAGGAAAATCATGATGTGGCTGTCAAAGCAACTAGCCGCGATGTTTAGCATAAATGCCAAGTAGAAAAACGAAGTGCTCAGAAGCAAAGACAATGGTGATGAAAATAAAGACAAAAGACTAAGGGGATCCGAATGGTTCATTTGAAGAGAAAGAACATACACTCCACTTACCATCCCAATCAATCAAGTCTTGTGGGCAATAAAAGATGAACCATGGCTGAAGAGGCCAGCACCAATGAAGAAAGAACCAGCTGAAAAAGACAAGCACAAGTTCTGTTCATTTTAGAAAAGTTATGGGCACATGATTAAGGACTACTACCAGTTAAAAGACTACATTGAAGAACTCATCAACAAGGGCCATCTCCGTCAATACGTTGCTAAGACAAATGATAGATAAACAGAAAGGCAAATGGAACCAAGAAAGGCTGTAAAACCGTTACGCATTGCTGACACGATAATAGCTTTGATGGAGTTAGAAGACGTAAGTCACAAGGAAAGGAAGTAGTACTGTAAGAAGACATTAATAACTACAGAAGGAGAGGAGAGGACTTCAGAAGAAGCTCTCATTACTTTCAACGGCAAAGAAGATGTACAAGTCACGGAAAGCCATAATGATGCCCTGGTAATATCCATTCAAGTAGGAAATTTCCTATTAAGAAGAGTTTTGGTGGACAATGGCAGCGCCCCAAGCGTCCTATGCCATTCAACCATGGACAAAATGGGGATCGAAGTGATGAAACTACAAAACCCAGGGCAACCACTTATAGGATTTAACAGAGAAGTCACATATTTAGAAGGAACACTTCCCTTTTGGTACTAGCAAAACCTTTTAACTACTTAAAGAAGTTTGCGGTCTTCGACACGCCGTCTCCATACAACGTCATATCGGGCCGATCACGGATTCAGAAGATGAAAGCGTTCCCATGTACTTATCATCAAATCCTAAAGTATCTAAGCCCGGACGGGATGAAGATAATCAAATGGGAGCAATCAGAAGCCCGATGTTGCACAGTCATTACACTTGATGCAGCCAGAAAAGCGGTAGGAAAATGGCTAGTAAGTCAACAACAATAACAATTAAAGATGTTTAGCGAACTATCCAAAGAAGCTCCAAGATACAAAGTGACAGAAGAACGGGTGGAGGTGAAACTCAATGAGAGAACAAAAGTGACCAAGATAGGGGCCACTTTGTGCCCAGAAGAACAACAAAAGATCATCAGTTTCCTAAAAAAAAATGAAGACATGTTTTCAGAAACCCCGTTGGATATGTCGGGAATATACGAATAAGTCATATGCCATTGTTAAATATAGATTTGCATATTAGACCTGTGAAGCAAAAGAGATGGGTTTTTGCTCTTGAAAGAAAGAAGACAATTAAATAAGAAGTTGATCGAGTGGCCAAAGTGGGCTTCATCAGAGAAGTTATGTATCCGGAGTGGTTGTCTAACGTTGTATTGATTAATAAAAAGAATGGGAAATGGAGAGTGTGTGTGGATTTTACATACCTTAATAAAACGTGCCTAAAAAACAATTATCGACTTTAGCGGATTGATCAAATGATAGATGCAGCGGCGGGGCGTGAACTATTAAGGTTCATGGATGCGTTCTTAGGATACAATCAAATAAAGATGTACCCACCAGACCAAGAGAAGACAGAATTCATAACCGATCAAGGAATTTACTGCTATAAAGTAATGGCTTTCAGATTAAAAAATACAGGGGCAACATACTTACTAGGACCAGTTGGTTTTAAAATTAAGGGTAAACTACAGTTTTATCCCTGCAGTTTGTCGTAGTTTTTATTTTAAACCATTCACTTTAAAAATGTGTCAAGTAGACCCTACAATTAACTTTTTTATTGACGTTAAGCCTTATGTTAGATCTCCGCTTAAAAATATTAACAGTTTGTCACGATTTGCTGATGTGGCATTACGTGGTAAGTAATTTAACGCCACGTCAGCTTTTTAATTACCCAAACAGACACTTGGAGGGAATTACCCCTAATTCCCCCTCTTTCTTCTTCCATGAGTTCCTACTCTTTCTCACCCTTCTCTCCCACACTGATACCATTCATCCCTTCTTCCATCTCTCTAACCTTCTCCTCATTCTCTTCCACCATCTTCCTCAACATCTTCACTTTCCCTTTTAACTTCTTCCTCTCCTCCCTCCACCCTACCTCCTTAAATGCATAAATCAACATCTCTTTCTCATACCATTTATTATCTTTCTCCCTTTCATACACCCCCCCAATTTCCTCTTACAATTTCCTTATTTTCTCTCTCAACCTTCTCACATATTTCCCACAAAGGTTCTTCCTTTCCTTGCTAGCACAACGACCCACTTTTATGCCCCTTTGGTTTCTAAGTCTCCCTAATGGTAAAGAAAAATTGACAATGTGGATGACAAATAACACTTTTGCAGAGGCTCATCCTCTTCCATTAATGAAGGGATGGGGTTAGGCTGTGCATGGAAATTTTTTTTGCCTATTTTTATTTTTTTTGTTTTTTGCCAGCTTAAGAGAGAGGGCCTACTTTCTTTGAAAATTGGGAAAAATTATTTTGGGTTGTACTTACAGCCTTCGTTCCACACACTTGAGCAGTTTTTCTTCTGTTTCTTTCCTGCTATTCAATTATGCAATTGAAAATGAAATGTTTTTTTCCTCCTCCTTATTCTTATTTTCATTCTACAATTCGAATCTGGGAGGTAACGCATATCAGCAGAAGTGCCACCACTTCCAAAACTTTTGTAAGTGTTCGATTCCATTCTATAACCGAAATGTTGATCATAAAAATGGAGGGGAGCATTTTCCTATTTATATAAGAGATCATATGGCAGGTCATAAATTGGGAGAATTCGTGCCTACTTGAAATTTTCGGGGACATGCGAAAAATGATAATAGATCTCGTTGTTAATAATTAATATTATTTAAAATAATAAAATAAAGTGAATAGATATGGAATAAAGATGTTTATCATTCGTTAGTAAGAGGTGAACCTTATGATAAAGAAGATAAAAATGAATCGATATACAAAAGTATACGCTTTAGGTCAACATATATGTATGTTCGCTCACAAAGCGCGAAGAGTAATTGATCAGAGTCGTGGATGTTCCTATGAAGAAACACTTATGATACTAGAATTCATGCCTTATCGAGCATTTTATCCCATAACACCTAAAAAATAAACCATTCAAAAAGAAAATTAAAATCCTTGAAAGGAAACCATAAAACATTACTTAATTTAAGGGGAAAAAGCTCCTACATGTGGGCCTTTAAAAATTAATGATTCAATGCAATAGAAAATGAAACGAAAAGAAGATTAAGAAGGAGACGATTAACAGAAGGAAAATGTTTCCTCACCATTAGAGCTTCCAAGCTTTGCTCAATGGAAACTTTGGTTGGGACTCCATGGATGAGAATAAGGGGTTTTCCTCCCACGTGATTGCTGGGTAATTAAAAAGCTGACGTGGTATTAAATTATTTGGAACGTAATTCCACATCTGCAAACCGTGATGGACAGTTAATATTTTTAATTGGAGATCTAACAGGATGTCTAACGTGAATAAAAAATGTAATTGTAGGGTGTACTTTACAAATATTTGAAGTAAAGAGTCTAAAATGAAAACTAACCCAATCTACAGGAGGCCAAACTGTAGTTTACCCTAAAATTAATAAAAAAATAAGTTTCAGGATCCGAATCACGCACTTGAACTCCAAGAATGATTTGTGAATTTCATCCACCAACAACTATCCGCTAATTTCAGAAATATATCTCACGAGATTTTTGTGTAAGAATTTGAGTATGGACTCTCAAAACCATTGAAGAAGAAAAATAAAAAAAGCTATGCTTCAATATATGTTTTGGCGGCAACAGGGAGGGAGAGGAAAACATTTTTCTCTCTAGCTTTGCAAACAAGCAACTGTATCTAATAGTTAATCTATCTGCAATTAGATTGCTATTTCAAATTGATAAAATATAATTTTTGATATTTACAAATATACCCATATTTTTTTAAATTTTCAAAAATTCATCCCATATATTCATAATGGCCAAAAATTACAATATTCCTTAGAGTTTGAGTTGTATCGAGATTTATTAATCCAATTGATAGATTTAATTTATCATTATAAATTAATTGATTAATTTGTTTTTATGTCTAGTTATCTAATAATTAAAAAAATAATAAACTAATTAATTTTAATACATATAATCACACTAAACTAATTAAGTGATATCACTCATCACATACAAGTGTAGGAAATATGCATTCATACCGAAACACATTTTGATCAAATTTACTCTATTTATCTATTCTTGTTCTTATGAGCTATTTCTGAGACCGAATGAACTCACATAAACAAAGCTAAAGATTCAAATACCCAGCGAATTTATCTCCATAAATTCTCGACCTATTTAATCTTGATATCGTATGACTCTACTATAAGTTCGATACTGAATCAACTCCCCATTATGTTAACATAATACCCATCGTTAATATCAGTAACAATGTAAAAATGTAAAATTACCATTTTATCTTTCTTGTTATTATTTCCTTAACTTATTTATTCACTGTGAATAAAAAAACATAACAGTTAATTGTCTCGTACAATTCAGAAGTCTTAATCAATGACTCAATTCATTGAATATCTGACCAAGTTAATTTATTCACATACTCATCAATCAAGCATAAAGTGATATTGTTGCTTTCACAATCCATCCACAAATTTTCATATATGTTAATCACGTAACTCCAACTTAATTGAATTACAATTTTAACAGCCGAGATATTATCCGCCAATTTGAACTCACTCATTTGACATATCAAATATTACAATTAGCTAAGTCAAGTTACGTATTCACCTCAGGATTAAGGTAATTATGAAAATACCCTTAAGGTTTAACCATTAAAGCTAAGTAAAAGATTTTGGGCTCTAAACTAATTTGTTACTAGTCTATTCAACATGTCATAACATGTCTAGGTTAATCGTTTGAGTCTCTACTCTCATCCCCCAAGACTGGCATTCATTGATTCAACCTAACAGTAGTAATCGGATTCGATTGCCCAGTCGATCTTAAGACTGCGAATATCATTCTGAAATTTCTTAGAAGAGTTCGTATGGAGTCTCCCCTGTCTTCACTCTTTGTTCGTTTATTAAAGTTTCAGGACTTGAGTAATTTATAAACATACTTTAATAAAACTTTCAATTCATTCATAAGAATTCAATAATACTAATGTCTGAGAAATAACTAAATACAAATAAATAGTTATTACATACTACTTTATGGACGTGTTTCAACAATCTTCCACTTGGACTAAAGTAGGCGTGTCAATCTCTTATCACCAAGCCCCCCAGGATGACCATTAAAAACTTTACTACTTAAGATCTTCGTGAATAGATCTGCCAGGTTGTTGATCGTCAAAATATACGTAACCACTACCTCTCCATGCTGAACAATTTTTCTAATTAGGTGATATTTACATTCTATGTGTTTGGATCTCTTATGGCTTATAGGTTCCTTAGAATTCGCTACAGCCAAATGTTATCATAATAAAGTGTCATGGGCCTTTCAGCGTCTGGAATAACTTCTAGAGTCTTCAAGAACTTTTTAAGACATACAGCCTCATTTGCAGCTTCACAAGTTATCACATATTTAGCATCCATGGTAGAATCAACAATGCAAGATTACTTGATCATTCTCCCTACAAGTGGTCCACCGTTCAGGATGAACATCTATCCTGAAGTGGACCTCCTAAAGTCCTTATCAGCTTAGAAATTGGAATCAGTATACCCCATCATATTCATGTCTGTACTTGAATACACAAGCATGTAATTCCTTATTCGGCTCAGATACTTAAGGACATGCTTGACGGTATTCCAATTTTTGATTCCAGAATTAGATTGGAAATGACTCACCACGCCCCTGGCATAGCAAATCTCTGGCCTAGTGCAAAGCATCTCATACATGAGACTTCCTATGGCTGAGACATAGGGAATCTTTCTCATGTTTTCCTTTTCTTGAGGGGTCTTGGGGGACTGCTCCTTGGAGAGGCTGACTCTATGTCTAAAAGGAAAAAAATCATTTCTTGGAGTTTTGCATACTGAAGAGATCGAACACCTTATCCATATAAGATGTTTAAGACAACGCTAGTTGTCTATTCTTCCTTTTTTAAAAGATCTGAAAACGTAAGACAAATGCAGATTCTCCAAGACCTTTCGTATCAAATTGCTTTGCAAGCCAAATCTTGACATAAGATAATTTTCCTACATCATTCCAAATAAGTAGAATATCATCTATGTAGAAGACTAGAAAAGTCACATTCCCTTCGTGTATTAGCTTATACACACAAGGCTCGTCCACTAACTGCTCTAAACCATAGTTCTTAACAGTTTCATCGAATCAAATATTACATGATCATGATATTCTACACCCAAAAGGAAGGTATAGACTACGAGGATACCTTCTTGCCGGTAACGATGCTTAAATCCATCTAAATCCTTTTGTCCATTGCTACTACCCTTGATTATTAAATCTGGAAAATTGATGTCAAGATTACATCTCTGAATGACAATCTTGATGAGCGCATTTATACGGTTCAACCGGTGGGTTCATGGAGGAAGGCCAAGAGAGCAAAATTTATGAACTATAGAAGTCCATTTATGGAACTAGCCTAGCTTTGAATGTCTATACGTTCTCATCTAGACCTCTTTTCTTCTTATAGATCCATTTGCATCCTATAGGTTTTACCCTTTCAAGAGGATCTACAAGCTTTTAGACCCCATTCGAGTACATCAAATGTATCTCAACGTTCATAGCTTCTTGCCATAAGTTTACTTTAGGACCAGCCATGGCCTCTGAGTAGGAGACAAGTTCATCAAGGTCCTTATTTGAGATAGCTATCAAAGCTTCTCCATAGGACATATATCTCTCAGGTTGTCTCACAACCCTCCCACTACATCGAGGTTCCATAGACCTTGTCTACTATCGTGGTTCTTCTATTATTGAATTAAAAACAATTTATGATTGCGGAATCAGCGTCCTCCCACTCAATAATTCCTTTAGCACAACTAATCTTCTCGATTGTATACTTTTAATGTAATCTTCTTCAAGCAAATGAGCATTTGTGCTGACAAATGTTTTCTAGTTAGCCGTACTGTAGATGATGTACCTCTTCATTCTTTTAGGATATCCTACGAACATATATAATTCTGAATGACTAGCAACTTGCTTGTCATCGACTTTAGAATATGTGTTGGGCACCCTCATATTTTAAAATACTTAATAGACGACTTTCGTCCATACCATCTTTTATATGGTGTACCCGACAGCGTCTTTGACAGAACTTGGTTCAGAATATATGCTGCAGTTACCAAGGCATATCCCTAGAAAGAATCTGGGAGTGATGAGTAACTCATCATGGATCTAACCATATCCATCAGAGTTCGATTCCTTCTCTCTAACACACCATTTTGGTGTGGCGTACCAGGTGTTGTAAGCTGAGAAATAATATTTTCTTCCTTGAAAAAGTCTTCGAACTCTCCTAGTAAGTACTCTCTACCATGATCGGATCGTAGTTTTTTGACTTATTTTTCTGATTGTTTTTCAACCAGGGCCTTATACTCTTTGAACTTTTCAAAGTTTTAAACTTTTGACGCATTAGATAAACATGAACAAAACGTGAGTAGTCATCAGTGAAGGTTATGAAGGGTTCATAACCTCCTCTTACTTGGATATTAAATGGCCCATTTACATCACTATGTATGAGTTCAAGGCATTGAGTGGCTCTTTCACCTCTTGCTAAAAAATGTCTCTTGGTCATTTTGCCTTCAATATAGGATTCACATGTGGGTAGTGATCCTACACTTAAAATTTGTAAAGGATCATCCTTCACAAGTCTTTTATCCTGTCCAGGCTTATATGTCCAAGGCGTAAGTGCCACAAATAGGTTAGATTGGTTAAGTCATACTTCAACCTTTTACTATCCCTTTGTGAATCATTACTCACTTGAGTGTCACATATCATTGGAACTATTTGATTTACGTGGAACAGTTTATTAAACATGCGTGCAACAATAATTAGGCATTCATTTCTAAAAATACCAATATCTTTATCAATGAATTTAAGAAAAAATCATTGTTCAACTAATGCTCCAATAGAAATAAGATTCTTCTAAAAAACAAGGATATAACAAACATACTTAAAATAATAAAATATTTTACAAAAAATAATTTAATAGTTTCCATGAATACGGCCGATACTTGTGCTCCATTACCCTAGCGAAAGTTGTACTCGCCCTCATCAAGTCTTCTGACTTCCCTGAAGCCCTGCAGGGAGCGGCAAATATGGTTAGTAGCTGCAGAGTCTACAATCCAAGAAAAAGTAGAGTCAGCTACATAATAGGCCTTATTAACCATTATTATACCTTTATATCTCAACCCTTTGAGATACTCTAGGCAGTTGCGTTCCCAATGACCAGAAGCTCCACAGTGATGACACGTGTCTTTCGACTTGTCTACTCTCGTGGTGCTCTTGCCTTTGGCAGCTCATGGCTTCTGCTTCTTCACTTTCCTTGGACCTCTTCTCTATTTCTTCTTAATGCTAGAGATTGAAGGCTTTCTTTCAGTAAAGTTAGCCTCTCCAAACTTCCTCTTGCCCTTCAGAAACAAAGTCTCAGCAGCTTGCAGCTCCTTCATGAGTTCAGGAAGTGAGTACTCCAGCTTATTCATCAAATAATTAAGCTTTAAGTTCTCAAAGGTACTAGGAAAAGTCACTAGGATCATATCCACCAGAGTCTCACCATCAATCTTAGTGCCAATGATCTCTATCTCATTCAAATAACTTATGATCAACTATCTGTCTGGCTTGATGACCCTGATCTCTGAACATTTTGGTGATGTCCAACATCATATCAGCGGCGGTCTTAAAGTTCTGATGTTGTTGTTGCAACACATTGCTCATAGATGTCAAGATGTAACATTTGGCGATCTCATCAGAACGCAGCCAATAAGCATAAGTATTATTTTCCTCTTGAGTCAATTTAACAAGGAGATAAGAGGTAGTGAACACGAACTTGTGCTTTTCTACCGTCAACACAATATGAAGATTTCATTTCTAACCACATAATTTTCACCAGTAACTTTATTCATATTAAGAATAGTTGATAGAGGGGATATCGACACGATTACTGAAAAGAATAAATAAAATGGTGTAAATAAATACTCAATCGTTTAGAAAAGTATGATGTATGATGCAACTACTTAAATATTTAAAAATCCATTAAAAATATTTTCTTCATGATGTTACGATAAAAAACAATAGCATTTCTCATCGAGGGATGAAGTCCAAACTATCTCCTATCACATCGAGACTCTTCTCGTTTAGTTAACGCTCAAATGTCTCCACATCTAGCTTAACCAATCACCAATGGTTTTGGTCACCTTGGCCACATTGTTATGGACTAACAGTCCGTCTATGGGATGGTCCTGCCCCACCACTTGCTTTAGAAGTCTTAGATTCTTAAGCAACTTGATGACTGAACGATTCCAAAGTTTCTCTCATTAAAGAGAGGAACGCTATGGGCATTTCTAAACCATTCTTTGTGACACGATCAAGTTCACGTTAGAGACCTTGGGAACGTTTTAACATAAATGACCATCCCACTTAGTTTTTGAAAAACTTTGGATTTTTGGTTATTTTTTAAAACATAACTTTTATTAGTTTAAAAAACGTGATGAAATATGTAAATCTTTTATTTAATTTTAAATCTGAATTTAAAATTATAATCATTATAAATTTCACATTACGATTAAATTATAACCATTATAATTAATCTACAATAATGCATGTACATGCAACATGGTAATTTGATATTGGCATATCCCTAGTTTTATATGACATGGTATATGATGATGCGCGATTAAAACTAAATCATACAATTAATCTCCCTATTGGCTCATTTTTAATTACAACCTAAAAAGAATAATAAATTACAAATGAATTTATAAACAAATATGCATGGCGTAAGTAATTGTCTATTTGTCCTTCATGTTGTCCCATCACTTTGTAACTCTTTACAAAAGTCAATTCACATTATAAAATCAAATTTAAAATTTAAAATTCAAATTTAAAATTTAAAAATTTAAAAATAAAAAATTTAAATTTTGATTAAAACCCTTTAATTAAGGAAAACTATATTCCTAATTAAATAATCTCATTAATTATCCTCATTTAAAAAAAATAAAATAAAAAGATAAAAAGATAACATTGATAATTATCTTTTGAATTCAAAATTCAAAAGATAAAAAGATAAAATAGATAATTATCTTTGAATTCAAAATCATCTTTTATCAGTTTAAAATTTAAAATTTAAAAGATAAAATAATAGAATAAGACTTATCGCGAAATATCATAGGGTTTCATAATTCCTAATTGTTATCGCCTAGTATTTCCCAAACCCTAGTCACCATGCAGGACACGGTAGCGGACAGTGATGGCGATGGGCGCCGGAACAGCACCTCCGACAGTCGGAACAGTAACTCTGATGTGAATAGTAATTTTGGCGTGAACAATAAATCTGGGGACTTCTCGGTGGCTGTCCGATGACTTCTTTTGGCAGCGGTTTCGAACGGTTTCGGGTGATAATTTCAGGGCAACAATTATTTTACATCAAATTTATAAAATTATAATTTTTGCAACAAAATAAATTACATAAAAGCCCATGCCTCAAATCTGGCGTACATAAATTCTAAATTGAAATAAAAACACCTAGAGGTAATAGTTAGGGATTCAATCACATAACACATTCAAAACAGTTTTGAATCTACCATACAAAACCATATGCTATCCACAAAATTCATGATACGTTCATTTCAAATATCAATATGTATAGTCAAGAACCTATTGCTCTGATACCAATTCCTAGGACCGGTTGGTTTTCTTAATTAAAAAAGCTTGAACTATGAACGGTTCGTGGGTGGAATATAAAAAAAATCCAATTAACTTTGTTAATCAAGTTAAATAACTTAAAATCAAATAATATGTAATTATGTATATACGGCATTAAACGAGAAGATAAGGTTAGAAATATTTTTTCACATATACCTTGTATCGGAGAATTTCTAAACTGACGGAATTCCTTCGAGCGTTTTTCGTGTTCTTCAAGGTTCAGGATTCAAATCACACACTTGAACTCCAAGAACGATTTACGAATTTCATCCACCAACTACTACCCGTTAATTTCAAAAATATATCTCACGAGAATTTTGTGTAGGAATTTGAGTGTGGGCTCTCAAAACTATTGAAAAAGAAGAATAAAAATATTTCTCCTTCAATATATTTTTCGGCGGCAATAGGGAGGGGTAGGAAAATGTTTTTCTCTCCTATTTTGCTAACAAGAAACTATATCTAATACTTGATCTATCTACAATAAGATTATTATTTGATATTGATCAAATGTAATTTTTGATATTTACAAATATACTCATATATATTTAAATTTCTGAAAATTCACCCCATATATTCATAATTGCCAAAAATTCGAATATTCCCTAGAGTTTGAGATGTATCGAGACTTATCAATCCAATCGATAGATTTAATTGACCACTATCAATTAATTTTTTTATTTTTTTATTTACTAATTACCTAATAATTATAAAATAATAATTAATTAATTTCAATACATATAACCACACTTAACTAATTAAATGACATCACCCATCACATATAGGTGTAGGAAATATGTCTTGGTACCAAAACACATTTTGATCAAATTTATTTCGCTTCTCTATTCCTGTTCTCATGAGCTATTTCTGAAATCGAATAGACCCACTGAACAAAGCTAAGGATTCAAATATCTGGTGAATTTATCTCCATAAATTCTTGACCTATTTAATCCTGACATCGTACAACTCCACTATAAGTTCGATGCCAAATCAACTCTCGTGTCATGCGCGCTACGTTTTCTGTTGGTGTAAACTCTTTCTATTTTCATGGTCCATCGAATATTTTAACATAATACTCATCGTGAATATCAATAACAAGAGCGGAATATAAAACTACTATTTTACCCATCTTGTTATTATTTACTTAACTCCTTTATTGACTATGAATATGAAAAACATAATAGTGAATTCTCTAATACAATTCACAAGTCTTAATATGTGACCCAAGTTATTGATACTTGGCCAGGTTAATTTATTCATACACCCATCAATAAAGCAAAAGGTGATATTATTATTTTCAAAATTCAACCACGAATTTTCGTATATGTGAATCACATAACTGTAACTTGATTGAATTACCATCCCAACAGTCGTGATATTGCCTGTCAATTCAAACTCACTCATTTGACATATCAAAGATTACAACTAACTAAGTCAAGCTACACATTCATGTTAGGATTAAAATAATTATGAAAATACCCTTGAGGTGTAACGATCAGATTTAAAGCTAAGTAAATGATTTTGGACTCTAAACTAATTTGTTAATAGTCTATTCAACATGTTCATAACATGTCTGGATTAACCATTTGAGTCTCCACTTTCATGCCCAAGACTAGCATTCATTGGTTCAACCTAACAGTTGTAATCAGATTCGATTGCCCTGTCAATCCTAAGACTGCGAATATCATTCTGAACTTTCACTAAAGAGTTCGTTTGGAGACGCTTGTGTCTTCACTCTTCATTCATTGATGAATGTTTCGGGACTTGAGTAATTTATAAACACATTTTCATTAAATTTTAACTTATTTATAAGATTTCAATAATATTAATGTTTGAGAAATAACTACATACAAATAAATAGTTATTACACGCTAGTTTTTGGACATATTCCAAAAATACCAACGTCCAGTAAATCATATATGCAAGAATCATATAAGACGAACAATGAAAGTTTATATGGATGACATGCTGGTCAAACATTTAGAAGAAGTTTTCTTAGAGCTACGAAACTACAACATGAAGTTGAACCATGAAAAATGTGCATTCGAAATCAAAGCAGGAAAATTCCTCAGACACAAGGTATCAGATAGAGGAATTGAGATTAATCTAGATTAGGTAAAGGAAATTGTAATGATGAAGGCCCCAGTAACCTTAAAAGACTTACAAAGTCGCACGGGAAAGTTAGCAGACATCGGGAGATTTCTGGCCAAGTCAATTGACAAGAGCAAGCCTTTCTTCTCGAAAATAAAAAAGAGTTAAAATCAAAGGTGGGATGAAACTATGAAGTAGCTTTCCAAGCAGTCAAAGAGTATTGGGAATCAGATTCATGTGACAAATTATACTTGTATTTAGCGATTTCAGAAGTGGTCATCAGTGCAGTGTTTGCTAAAGAAGAAGGGAATCCATAAAATCCAGTCTATTTCATTAGAAAAAGCTTGTAAGATGCAGAAACCAGGTATAAAAAGATTGAGAAAATAGTCTTAGATCTAATCGTGGCATCACGAAAATTAAAGTTGTACTTTCAAGCACATATAATAGTAGTACCAATGGAATTTCCAATCTAAAACATCCTATGCTCAGGAGATTTGACGGGTAGACTGGCCAAGTGGGCAATAGAGCTTTGTCAATATGAAATATATCATGTTCTTACAACAACCATGAAGTCACATGTACTAGCAGACTTTGTTGCAGAATTCACAGTCGGACTAAATGAAAATATGCTGAGTTAATCCGCAGAAAGATGAATGAGAGCTATACGTAGATGGAACTTCAAACCAAAGAAGATTCAGGGTAGGAGTAATAATTTAGACCCTACATGGAGAATTCATTGAACAAGCCTTGTCGTTTGACTTCAACACCTCAAACAATGAAGCAGAATACGAAGTGCTGATAGCCAGAGTCTGTCTCACAAAAAAGTTTCTGGTAAGAAAAATAAACATTTTTTGTGATTCATAGTTAATGGCTAACCAAATTGTAGGGACGTATGCCACTAAAGATGGAAAATGTCAAATTATCTTCAATGCGCGAAGCAACTATTGGAGAAATTAGAGGAGTACCATATAATGAAAATTCCCAAGAGGGGAAAATTCACATGCGGATGCCTTGCCCATGTTGGGGTCATCAATCAATTATCGTGGAAGAAGGAATATCCCAATGGAACTCCTAGAATTCCCAAGCACTGAAATTCAGATAACAGTTCATAATATGAAATTTGCAAAACTGAGTTGGATAAATTCGATTGTTCAATACCTACAAAACGACAAGCTTCTTAAAAATAAATTGGAAGCACGAAAGATGAGTCAACAAGCAGCCAGATACACACTGATCAATAACAAGATTTATCAGAGATATTTTTCAGGGCCTTACTTAAAATGTCTCAACTCAACTAAGGCAAACTACGTCAAGGCATACATCAATGAAGGGTTTCCGAGAGTCATATAGGAGGAAGAACCTTGAAGCATAAGATTCTGAATTAAGGATACTACTGGCCTGGAATGCAAGCGGAAGCGAATCAATATGCAAAATGATGCGATAGGTGCCAAAGGTTTGCCCCCATCCCACGAATGGCGCCGGAGTCATTGTAGGCTTTGGTCAATCCCTGGCCATTCGTGCCTTTTTGAGAAAACTTACATGGAAGTTTATAACTTCTGATCTTTTTGTTTATGTGTACCTTCTTTCAGGATACCATTCTCTTTTGTTTCATTGTCGTCGTTATTATATTTCTTCAACTCTTTGGTCCGCTTTTCGTTCAGATTACTTCGTTCTTCTTTGTGAGTGCAAATGGATTATTGGTATACACTGAAGATTGTAAGCATGAAAGATGAGTCAACAAGTAGCCGGATACACACTGATCAATAACAAGCTTTATCAGAGATATTTTTCAGGGCCTTACTTAAAATGTCTCAACTCAACTAAGGCAAACTACGTCAAGGCATACATCAATGAAGGGTTTCTGAGAGTCATATAGGAGGAAGAACCTTGAAGCATAAGATTCTGAATGAAGGATACTACTAGCCTCGAATACAAGTGGAAGCGAATAAATATGCAAAATGATGCGATAGGTAACAAAGGTTTGCCCCCATCCCACGAATGGTGCCGGAGTCATTGTAGGCTTTGGTCAATCCCTGGCCATTTGTGCCTTCTTGACTTACATGGAAGTTTATAACTTCTGATGTTTTTGTTTATGTGTACCTTCATTCAAGATACTATTCTCTTTTGTTTCATTGTCGTCGTTATTATATTTCTTCAACTCTTTGGTCCGCTTTTGGTTCAGATTACTTCGCTCTTCTTTGTGAGTGCAAATGGATTATTGGTACACACTCAATATTGGAAGCACGAAAGATGAGTCAACAAGCAGCTAGATACACACTGATCAATAACAAGCTTTATCAGAGATATTTTTCAGGGCCTTACTTAAAATGTCCCAACTCAACTAAGGCAAACTACGTCAAGGAAGAGATCAATGAATGGTTTTATGAGAGTCATATAGGAGGAACAACCTTGAAGCATAAGATTCTGAATGAAGGATACTACTGGCCTAGAATGCAAGTGGAAGCGAATCAATATGAAAAATGATGCGATAGGTGCCAAAGGTTTCCCCCCATCCCACGAATGGCTCCGGAGTCATTGTAGGCTTTGGTCAATCCCTGGCCATTCGTGCCTTTTGAGAAAACTTACATGGAATTTTATCACTTCTGATCTTTTTGTTTATGTGTACCTTCATTCAAGATACTATTCTCTTTTGTTTCATGGTCGTCGTTATAATATTTCTTCAACTCTTTGTTCCGCTTTTCGTTCAGATTACTTTGCTATTCTTTGTGAGTGTAAATGGATTATTGGTACACACTCAAGATTAAAATTTTGGCAAAATAATTGATTGGGTGGCTCATGGATTGATATTCTGCAAATCCTATAAAAAGATGTATTTTAAATTTGCTTATTCCTGATCTTCTTATTCCTGATGGTATCTGGCATCTTCCTATCAAATTTTACAGTAAATTTTCAGTTGTGAATCATCTCATTTTGGCTACTGTAATGGCTGTTGATATCCTGGATACTCTAGTTTGGATGCCTACTACATTGGACAACGTAACTACTAAGTAGGCTTATCTACATTTTACTAATCTCCAGGAAAAGCCTTTATAGGCTACTCATATTTGGTCTTCGTATATTTCTCCCTCGCGCTCAACAGTTATTTGGTAAACTCTTCTTAATAGGTTACCCACCATAGATCTCTTTTAGGCCAGAGGAATCACTTTAGGGCCATATTGTGCTTTATGTAAACTTGATGTTAAATCGGTGGATCACATCTTTCTTCGGTGTCCTTATGCTTCAACAATTTGGACTAGTATTTTGATCAAATTCCAGAGACAACTGGATATTTCTTCTGATCTTGTAAACTTTTTTAGAAAGGATGTTTCTGTCTCTATGAGTGATCAAATATTTAACATTTGGAGGACTGGTATTATGGCGGTCATCATTGCTATTTGGCATCCTGTAACAGTTCCATACTTGAAGATGATTCAATCTTGATTGACCGATCTTTATGTTTTGTTTAGACTCCTATGCATGATGCTAATAGATTGCAAAGAGGCACCATGCACAACTCCATCATTGACTTTACTGTTTTTCATTCTCTTGATATTAAAAGTATTCCTTCAAAGGCTCCAAAGATTATTCCCGTTCATTTGCTTCCTCCTCCTCCGGGTTAGATAGAGGTGAATACTGATGGTGCTGCTCTTGGATGTCCGGGTCCTGCTGGATGTGGTGGAATCTTTCGTAATCATCATGGATTTTTTAAAGGCGGTTTTGTCATACCCTTTATATCAGAATTTTCTTTTGAAACCGGGTTGTGTGCTATTATTTAGACAATAAATTATGATTATTAGAAAAACTTGACTGCTCTTTGGTTAGAGAACGACTCGACATACGTTGCTTCTCTTCTTATCTCTCACTCACTTGAAGTTCCGTGGTCTTTTAAATATGCTTGGTCTTGATGTTTACATCTGATCTCCTACATGAATTTTCATGTTTCTCGTATCTTCATAGAAGGTAACCGCGTTGCCTATATCTTCTTTTCAAGTTTGTTGTCACTGTTGATGGTCTCATCTGGTGCTCTGAGCTTCATACTTCTTACCAATAATCATACTATAATGATTTGGTGGGTCGGGGTTCTTATAGATTTAAATAGTTTTATTGCGAACACTCTTTTTCATTTTCTGGATTTTCCCTAATGGGGTTTTTATCAGATTTTATTCAGGCTAGCCAATGGGGGATTTACATTTCGTATTTTTTCTTTTTAACATGTTATGTTGTTATTTTTTTAGCTTTCTATTGCTTGAGTCACCGCATATGATGTTCTTTCCTGTTCTGAACTCGTTATGTTTCATTTTATCTTTTCTTATCTAATAATATTTGTCTAGCTGCTAGTCTCTCTAGTAGCTAGTCGCATTTTTCTACATTTTCTTCAAACATATTATTTAATTAATGCATATTAAGGTATGTTATCGTAATTGAATTGTAGTTTATAATTGATTATTAATAATTTAACTTAAAAAATATTGATATGTAATCTTAACATTTATGAAAGACTTAAGGAACTTAATAAAGTAGTTGGCTCAATTTTATCCAAAACTGTTTCTCCCCCTTAGCTCAATTTTTGGTAAGTATTACTATATATAGTAGTTTATTCAGACTCTATTTTTTAATTTATGTTTTAATAAATTTACATTCAAAATCAGTTTTTTATTTTATTTTTCTATGTCTTGTTTTAATTTCATGCATGTTAAAGTATGTAATGTTAATGAATTTAGGTTATATGGATTATTATATAAATAATAATAAATTTCGTAAAGTCTAACCAATAATGATAAAAGAAGTAATTAAACAAAAATACGAAGTGTTACTGAATAATTATCACTACAATATATTACTAATTTAAGATATTTAACTATTAGTTTTGTAGAGGATGATTTAGAAATTCTGGAAGACTTTGGACAATATTGTCTAAAAAGTTAGAAATATCATTAATAAATCAATTCAAATAATTAATAATTAATATGTATATTTATGAATGACAACTAAGAAATTCCATGTAGAAGTTGGGACAACCTTTATCTAAAAAAAAGTTTCTCCCATTTAGCCATATTCTTATACTAGTTTTCGAGACGTACGTTGCACAAGAATATATATTTTATAAATATTCTTATAACACAAACTTATTTTTCCTTCATATATGTGTTTTCATTGTGAGGTTAATTTAGAAATTGCATACGAAATTTGTCTAATATGTAAACTAATATTTTTTTACTAAATTTTACTTGTAAGTTATTTTTCTCTTTTGTTAAATTTGTTTTAGTAATTTTTCTTTCATTCAATATGTATCATTATTATATAATATGCGTTATATTGATACAATTAATCATAATTTATTCATCATAATTTTTATTGTAAAATGTAATGTAAAAAGTTTAATTAAGTATCTAACTTGATATAAAAGACAATGTCAATTGATTAATTAATTAAAAATTTAATTATTATAATGTCTTTCAATACTAAGTTTAAAGATAAGATAAATTAAGTAGTTATAGATATAGAGTTTTTTTATTCCTTCCGCTCAATGAAATTTTCTTTTCACTTTTATTTCTAATTATCATTCGATTATTATACGCATAAAATGTTAACAAAATATTATTAACTAAAGATATTATGTTAATTTAAGACTTCGCTTTGCTTACATTAGCCTTATAAGATTTACGGATAAAAATAACAAAAAAGAAATCTTAACTAATTGAGACTTATTTTTTGCTTATAATTAATCTTTTTAAGATTTTAAATAAATTGAAAATGAGGAGAAAACATCTTTAAATATGATATTTTTAAACAAAGTAGTTACAAATATTTTCATATGAATAATTGGATAATAAATATAAAATAATTAAAAAGAAATTTCATATGAATAATTGAGATAATAAATACAAAGGATGATATATGAAATTGTAAAAATAATTAGGGGTAGTATTGTACGAAAGTGTTTCTCCAACTTCTACACTTTTATATATAGTATAGATATATTATACAAATATACCAGCAACATCTCAATTAATAAATATTCAATACAGTTCACCCAAATATTTTGTCATTCTTTCTCTTTGGTTAAGATTATAATTATCTAATTCTACAAGGTAATATTGGAATGTTATAAAACTCATGGCAAATGTTTTTTATCAAATTCAAAGAGGAAACTCTAATGGTAAGATTAGAGCGAGGCTGAATGATTATCTTATTATTTTAGAAACATGTGAAAGTTTCTTATTGGATGTGTACAAATTAATGTGATTAAATATTAAAATATAAGTTTATTGTCTATAAATAGAAAAATGACTATGGTGTCCTAAAAAATTATATTGAATGTCAGATTTTTATATGCAATATTGTACTCAAATCAAAAAGCTCAATGAGATGAATTTGACAATACTTTTGATTTGTCAATTAGGACTAAGATGAAAAAGATACATCAGTTTAAAGATTTTCTTAATTAGGATAAAATTGTAAATTAAGGAAGAAGATACTAAAGAGTAAAAAAAATAGAAAAAGAAGGAGCGATAAGGAAGAGACTTTTTGGTGAACCCCTAATATACTTGGGTTCATCAAATATGTACAAATTAATCATTCTTAGAAGGGTATATGTGTTCACCACATATGTACCAGGGTTCATCAAATATATATTAGGGTTCATCAAATACGTACAAAATTGACTCTGTACATATTTGGTGAACCTCAGTACATATTTGAAGAACTCATATACATATTTAGTGAGCTCCAGCACATAGGGTTCACCAAATACGTATAAAATTGACTGTGTACATATTTGGGGAACCTCAGTACATATTTGGAGAACTCATATACATATTTAGTGAGCTCCAGCACATATTTGGTGAACCCCTCCAAGAATTATTGATATTGTACATATTTGATGAACTCTACTACATATTTGGTGAACCCTAATACATATTTGGTGAACCCTAATACATATTTGGTGAACCCTTGTACATATTTGGTGAACTTCGGTACATATTTGGTGAACCCCTCTAAGAATTATTAATTTTGTACATAGTTGGTGAACCTCAGTATATAGTGGGTGAACCCCATTACATACTTGGTGAATCCGTAAACATTTTTGGTGAACCCCTCCAAAAAATGAGTTTTTAAATTTTGGTGAACCCCTCAAGAATTTTTTCTACCCCACTACAAAATTGGTGAGTACATATAAAGTCAATCGCCACTCATCATGGGCGAATCACCTATCTGGAGCTCTTAAACCTCAGCCTAAAGGTGCTAATCTCATCCTCAAAGCCAAGCGTCATTCAAACGCAATGCTTGGACAGGTAATCGCTTATGTGCTATCTAAATACCTTTTTTTTTACCCTAATCACCATTATTTGGCTCTAACCGCCATCTTCACAATATACCCTAAACTTGTAATTTTTTAATTAATTACCGCACATCGGATAATTCGTCGATAAAAATAGAAATAAACTGGTTCTCTCAATGTAAACATTCACGATATTCACTTATTATGTGAAATTAGATTTGTTTAAAAAAGGATTCCCGAAGTAATTGAACACTTATTCATAAATTCGATAAAAGTTGTCATTGATAAAGTTGTTGTGCTTTTGTGAGAAGTATCGAACAAGACGTGTTTTCACTATATTTATTATAGCTCATGATGTTAAGATGGCCGGTAAATCTTATTTATCGGTTTGACGAACATGTATAACTCTCAAGGTCAGATTCGACTGTTAAATCGAACATAGTCGCTAAAAATTTAAAATTTAACCTTTTATTTAATAATTATAGCCCCATAAAAGTCTGAAGATAACCTCATTATGTTTTAATTTATAATTCTATAAATATATTTGTCAAATCTAACCTTATTTTCTTATCAAAATTAAACCTAAACTTAAAAAACCCTATTCCCATTCTTCTTAAAAAACGGGATACCCACATTTCCCCTCTCTCTCAAAACTTCATTCACCTTCACTCAAACACTCTACTCTTATCATTTCTTCTTCATCTCTTCATAGCTCGAAATTCGTCCAACCCCAGCCAAAACCCCATATCCTTCTAATATTGTATTTTTTTCATAAAAAATGGCTAGAGGAAAGCATAAAGTTATGAAGGTAACGTTGAGTTTAATTACACAACTGAGTTCGAGTGGTTTGAAAGGCCCGTACGGTACCACCGGTTATGGGGTGAAAAGATTTCATCCAAAAAATTAAAATCTTACCAGACCTATTCTTCATATTGCTCCAATGGAGCATACATCTCACCCAAGCAAATAAGATGTAAGGTTTTCTTTAAAGATTTTGAATTTTATGTGTTATATTGTTAAAACTCCTAATAGATACTTGATTCATTCTAGAAATTGAGTGTTTTTTATGTGATGATTTTAGACATGTATGGTTGTTGATAGAAATATGTCTTAAATGAAAAACTATAGTATTTTTTTAGCGCCCGTAAAGTGTTCGACGAAATGTCATAAAGAATTATATGACGTATTTTTATCATTGTCCCTAAGGTGTTTGATAAAATGTCACATTGGTGTATATACTATATTTATATGAATGCATGTAACATGTTCGATGGAATGCTATATCCCATCCAAGGAAAAAAATGTAAGTTTCTTTAACAAAAAATTTGGTCGTTATGTGTTATAGTGTTAAAACACCAAATAGATACTTGAATCATTTTGAAAATTTGGTATTTTATGAGTTTTTTATAAAAATGTATGATTATTGGTAGTGATATATGTTTCGGATGAAAAATTATAGTGTTTATGTGCCCGTAAGGTGTTCGACGAAATGTCATAATAGGGATTATAGATTATTGTCATTGCTTTCTTTGATATTTTTTCCTATGTGATAAATCTTTCTTCACACTCTGTTTTCACTGGGTCATGACTTGAATTTTGGTTTACTAGGCTGAGTTCTATGATCTTGGTGTACGTGGTTTTCAGAACACTACACTAGTAGCTCGGTGGTATAGTAAGCTTCCTAAAAATGTGAAAAGAAATGTTGATGCTTCCGAGTTTAGGTACTTTATAAATATATTGAAAAAAGGTCAGATAGATCACATCCTATTGAAAAGTCTGGCCGAGAAATGGTGGGATACAACCCGCACCTTTCATATAGATGAAGTGGGTAAAATGACAATGACCCAATTGGACTTTGCTATGATTACCAACTTGAAAATCGATGGTCGACAACTATACTATGATTTGGAACTGCATTGCGTAAGCTAGTCGACAAATCATTGTCGGATCTCAGAGAAAAAAAGTTAGTTATCAATGGATTTTTGTTAATTACCAGTGTACTACTCTTGGGTAGTACAATTTGACGAGAGTTTTTCTTCTGGTGCTCTTGGGCAGTACAATTTTTTTGCGAGAAGAGTAATAAAGTTTATTTGTACTTTCTCCCTAGCCTAAAGAAAATAGATGAGATATGAGAGTATAATTGTGGTGATTTGGCGTTGTCCATATTGTTTTGTAATATGGACGTTTTATGTCGGTAGAAGTGTAGGGATTGTGGGTTTCTGGAGAGCATGAGAGGTATGGGCTTGTGGGTACTTTCCGTGTTTGGCACTGAGCAGAACATTGGATGGTCCATACACATTCTTGATAGCAGCACGTTGGATAGACATTAAGTTGGGAACAAGGGATGTTGGTCACTGCCTAAAAAAGTTTCATGTTAAACTTCAATATGTGAGGCCCAATGAGATATGTGTTTTATTTTATCAATTCTTATACCCCCCCCCCCCCCGAGTAAGAATAATGTTTTACTGAAAAATTATTTATTTTTAACTTACAGATCAATTGGAACCCTTGGTGACAATGTATAAACTTGTCTGACTATTACATCGATACTATACCTCCTACCACCATGAGAATCTTCCTACAAGGACCTACTGGAAGAGCATGGTACAGGGGTGAGAGCATCTCACGGTAGGGTTTGGGAACCGAGGCACCGTACATCCCATACAGACCCCCCGCTTTAATGTTATATGATCAACCATTCACCAGAGAGGATCTTACGAGTAGTCTTTGAGGTTTCAGAGTGACACACTTTATCAATGATGTAGATGGCGATGATGAAGATACTTATGATGAATTTCGAAAAAATTGGTTGTCTTACAACTATGATGGGGCATCTTCATCTTCATATATTCTAAATGTCTCTAAGTGGTTTTCAAATATAGGAGATTACTCATTTTTTAAATAATGTAAATTTATAATCTACTTGGTATAAGCAGCAGCACCAGCAACTGTAACAGCCACAGCAGCATCAGGAGCATTAGGGTCGGCTAGATTGACCGCCGATGATATAAGAGTGGATGCATCCCACTACCATTGTGGCATATTCAGTTACCACTCCCAGATTGTGGTAGTGAATTGGTTGACATTCCAAATGATGTTTTAGTCCGAGATCTTCCATCAAATAACAACATGTAGAGACCGCCAATCATGCGCATCATGCCTACCGCGCGTGAGGCGATGATAAAAGCCAAAGCATCAATGAAAAAAAGGATAAGAAATTTGTAAAATTACTATCTTTCCCTAATTATTTTTTTGTTTAAAATCAATATATTCAAATTAACTTTTAGCTGAAATTTTGAGTATGTGCATTTGTAGGCAAAATTACAAAGACGCCTGCAAATGTATGAAACCAAGCAAGCAGGCTTGGCGCTGATGATGATGATGACGAAGAAGATGATGAAGGTCATTATGAAAATGGTGAAGATTTAGTTAATGATGATTAAGACGACCATGATGATGGCACCGATGAAGATACTCAATCGGAACGAGAACATGAAGGTCTTACAAAGCATTCACGTGATGCTTTGTTAAAAAAGAGAAAAGTTGCACCATGACGCTCTTTGTCAATGAACTTTTAATAGTCTTTTTGAATTTTAAACTTGATTCAAAATAATTATAGTGTATTTTTGAATTTGTTAAATACTGGTTGCATTTGGTTGAACATATTGTGGAAAAAATGACTTTAAATCCTTAAACTTTCTAAAAATCCACAAAACATACCCCTCTCACATTTACCGTTTAATAGAAACGGATAGAGGGGCCTCCTTAAGAAAATAGAAACTTGGCTTTTCAAGGGTCTACACTTTCAAGCATGCCTAGGAAGCATATTATACTCCTTTGAACTTCTAGTAGCCCAAAAGCTTGGCTTTTCAAGGATGACTTTCCTAATCTTCACTGAAGCATAATGCCACTCTCCATTTCCCTTCTTTGAAAGATCACATCCAAGTTGATTTGTGATCTCCTCTAAGTTCATGTATACTAGTAAGTCCGACATCTTCTTCCTCCTCTACTTCTTCTTCATTATCATCATCAATATCCATATCAACCCCATTGGAAAAGCCTTTTCCTTCGTTACCTAGATTTATATCATACTTTGAATTTGACGATGCCTCCATTGATTAAAAATGGTAAGGAGAATAATGAAGAAAAGCAGAACAAATTTCACAGTCAGGGAAGATTTAAACGCCTGTGTGACTGACATTTGGGGCCCAAAACGGCCCAGGAGAGCCTCAAATTCCATTCAACAATGGAGTTTCACCATTATATAATAGTATTTGAGGCATCCTGGTCTTTAGTGACACAGGCCTAAACGCCTGTGTGTCTAGCGTTTGGGGCCAAAAAAGGACCAGGAGGCCTGAAACGCCATTCATCAATGGCGTTTCACCAGGATGATCGACGATTAGGACCTCCTTAGTGGCGTTTATGTCCTAATCACCTAACTCTCGTTTGACTTTTTAGTTGGTAGTTGGTTGGTGTCTGGTTGTTGTGCAATTAATATGGATAATTACTCTTCATAAACCATCCTTAAAAATCAAATTTTCAATCAACTAAACACATTCTCGCTACTTCTTGATTGCTCTAAACTTCAAATACACTCGCTCCTTCAATTTATTTGTTTGGATCATCAATTTTCAACTCCAACTAAGTGGTTGACTACACCGAAGTTGAGCAATTATCATGACCTTCTTAATTTTTTATCAATATAGTTAAGCATCTTCAAAGACGAGTCATCCTGATGTATTCATAAAACATGTGAGATGAGTACGCGATCGGGTTCATCCACATTAGCGATGAACTTGCGAAATGAGGATGTCATTGATAAAAAATTTGATACATTACAAGAGGCCAAAGATTTCTACTATACATACGCAGCCGATGTTGGGTTCAGTGTATGGAAATATGATAAATGCAAGAATAGAGAGGGGGAAACTGTGTTACGGAGATGGGTTTGCTCAAAAGAAGGAGTCTAGGAGAAAAAATATATGGACAGAGATGACACCAAGCCAGAACTAAGAGGCTTGACAAGGGTGGATTGTCGTGCTTTTTTTAGGGTGAACTTGGATAAGAAGATGAAAAACTGGGTCGTTAAAGATTTTAAAGCTAAGCACAACCATCCCACAGCCGCATCACAGGACGTGCACTTTCTTCGATCTAATAGACTAGTGAATGAAGCGGACATGGCTCAGGCAATAGGATTGCACAATGTTGGTTTCAGGCTAAGCCAAGTGTTTGATTGCATGGTTGACCAAGCATGTTGTTACGAGAATATGGGGTTCTTAAGGATGGATCTCTACAATAAGATGGACAAGTAGTGAAAATCATTGCTAGTTGAAACTGATTCAAAGGCAGCTATTTCTTTTTTGGTACAAAATTGGAGATGGATCCAGATATGTATTGTAAATACAACATTGACTTGGATAATCGTATGGTGAATTTATTCTGGGCAGACTCGATGTTCCAAGTTGACTATCACTATTTTAGTGATGTATTGACGTTCGATACGACCTATAGGATGAATGCATACAAGAAATCGCTCATGATTTTCCTTGGTGTGAACAATCACTACAAGACCACGGTATTTGGTTATGCATTATTGATTGATGAGACTGTGGAAACCTATCAATGGGTGTTGAAGACTTTCTTGGATGCCATGAAAAACAATATGCCTTAATCGGTCATTACAGATGGTGATAAGGTGATGCGTAAAGCAATCAAGATAGTCCTCCCCAATTACAATCATGGGCTTTGTGCATGGTATCTCTAATTAAATGCCCAATCAAACGTGCATAACCCCAGTTTTCTACAGACCTTCAAGAGAGTCATGTTTGACGTCCTCAGTGATGAGGAGTTCGAAGATGAATGAGATCGTTTGATAGAGTCGTTCAACCTCATGCAAAACAAATGGGTACAATGGATCTATGCGAAGCATGAACACTGGGCAGAGTCATTCCAATATGGAAAATTCTTTGCGTTCATGGGAACGACACAACGATCTGAAGGTATGAGTGTGTATCTCTACCAATTTGTTGAACGTCGATCTAAACTATTTGAATTCTTACTACATTTCGATTGGGTGTTGGAACATATTCGACACGATGAGAGGTTGGACGATTTCAAGTTGATAAATGAAACCCATGTGCTTTAGACTCACTTGTGTGCGTTAGAGCAACACGCAGCAAATGTGTTCACACATAGACTATTAGAACGTGTGCGTAAGGATATCACTGTTGAGGCATCATTTATAGTTTATGCTTTGACACATGATGGGGAGGCTCAATTTTTTTTGTTAGTCAAGTTTGAGGTGCCGAATTACTCATACGTAGTGACACAAGACCAACTACTTGATACGCTAAAGTGCAATTGTGGCAAGTTTGAATAAGTGGGGATAGCGTGTCATCATATATATTCATTGTAATGAAACCTCATATACATGAGATCACAAGCACGTGCATACTAGACTAGTGGAAAATCACTTTGAAGAGTAATATGCTACCAACCAGGTTAAGCTATTCTCATCTGGATACAAATGAGACAGTATTGCTTTAGTACAATTAGATCCAACTAGCTGCTAAAAGACTTGCTCACTTTGCGTCAAAGTCAAGTGAATGGTCGACCCAAGCAAAAGTGGAGATTAGGACGTTGTGTGCAAAATATGAGACCTTGTGGAATGAGAAGGTCACCAACGAGCATGATGTGAAACACGAGGATGATGTAGAGATTAAAAGATGCCTCGTTCAAGACCCGGTAATTGTGATGACAAAGGGTATCCAAGGTGCCAGCTCGAGTAAAGCACGACTAACCACTCGTCGATGTGACCATTTTAAGAACATTGAACAAACTAAATGGATGTGTCCACAATTACCGAGCGATGTGCATGCCATGATACCAAACAATAATACTAATGATCCAGCATCATCTAACGTGCAAGGTGCATACGCGACATAAGTCTACGGACAAGGTGCGTCCCACGGACATCCAACATTCCAATACCTATTCAATATGCAAGGTGCGTACTCATTCAACTCATCTGCATACCCACCACCATTCAATGAACAAGGTGGGCACCCTATGTACAACACAATCATCACATACTGGTATAATTTTATGTATCCCCCACCGCAGTAAATGTACATTTTGGTATCTTACTTTCATAGTTTTTTGGGAATGTTAAAATTTGCTTATTTATAATTATATGCAATAATGATGCAAACTCTGTTTATGATCACTGCACACAATAACTTCAAAAATCCGCTTATATTTATAATTGTACACAATAATTTTGAAACATCTATTAATCATCAATGTACACGATAACTTATAAAAACCTCTTTATTTATAGTTGTACACAATAGTATATAAAATCTATTTATCATCCTTGTAAACAATAACTTACAAAAACCTCTATATTTATAGTTGTACACAATAATATACAAAATCTTTTTATCATCCTTGTACACAATAACTTAGAAAAATCTATTTATTTTCACTATACACAATAATCATATAGAAAATATGACACAATAATGTATACAATATATCTATCCCTTCATTTTTTTTCCTCTTCTCAATCCTTTGCTTTAAAGTAGGACTCATCTTTGGTAGTTGTGAGGTCTCCGAGATAGATGAGTTCATACTATAAAATTGGTCAACGTGCTCATGTATCGTATTATACATGTCGTTCGAAGGATTGTTGATGATCTTCAACATAATATCACACCGAAGATCATGCGATACGTCCATCTGGCAAGGTGTCCCATATGGTGACTTCCTCGTCCATGATGGAGATCTCGACCATAAACCAATGATCTCGACCATCGTGTACCGACATATATATATATATATATATTACACAATACATTTACACAATCATACTAAGTCAAAAATTAATAACTTAACTACATTATATTTGTTTGCCGTCATTTCTAGCTCAACCGTTGGCACGTATCTCTCTACAATCTTGTGCTTCCTTAAAAAATTTGGAAACTCTACTAATTTGGAAACACATTGACTATGTAGTGGCACAACAAAAACATAATATATAAAGTACATACAAACCTAAAATAATGATGATACCGAGTAGTTGATACTCACAACAAACAACATGGGAATAAACTAGAATTGGTTGCTCATCAAGGCATGACGAGCCTCCAAGGTTAAAATGTTGACAACAAGTCCATAAGGTCCGAGCCAAGCCAATTTTCTGGACAAAGAGTCTTTAGGTCTCTCCTGGTCAGCATGGTGGATAGAATGTGTAACGAGAATCTCACTGTAAAATACAAATAAAAGACAAACTTAATCAAAATTTGGAATTGATGGTGTGTCAAATTTTGTTAGATTATGTGACTACTACCTATCCTCTAAGTTTTTTTAAAAAATATACTCCACAAAATGCTCATCTATGATTTCTAGTGGGTCTTGCAACATGTAAAAACCCACTTTAAATACATTTATATTATGTTTAGTGGTCAGTATACCCTTCAAATAGAGTGAATTGCGTAGAGGACCATCTCTCCTCTCTCGAGTGCTGCACAACTACATCAGGCATTTGCTTTCGATAGACTCGGTCAATAGTTGTTTGCCCTACCAAAACACAATGCCAAGTAAGGTGTTAGTTAGATTAATAGTCAGATTATACATGTTATACTAATAAAAAAGATGAAATACAAATAAATAGAATAATAGTAGGTCAGCAAATGATTTGTGAGAAGCATCTAGCTAAATGTAGGGAACATCCTTATCACCTTTATATAAAGGTGATGAAGATTCTGGCTGCTCTTCTTCATGGAATGGACTTATATCCTCACCAAAACTTCCTTGTTCTTTACCTTGAGTCAGGGTGATGAGTGGCTCATCATCTTGGGCTCAAGACTTACCAGTGTCCCGTTCTAAAAGACTCGCCAATGTTGTGCACATCTTCTCTTGGACGACCATCATCTTTCTCTGCACCTCCATTAATTATGAAATATCCACCTTTATGGAGCTGGACTCCACCTGAAGAGCCATCCTCATGGAGCTAGACTTCGCTGATGAGCAATCACTTGTGCGCTTAAAGCACCTAGCCTGACGGCTTGCTCTTTAGGTAGATATGCACACACGTCCTCACAAACGTGCTTACGCTCATGGTCCTCCCGAACCTTACAGTCGCCCGGAACGTCTTACACGATCGTATCGATCTACATAATACAAATATATGTGAATTTGTAATAAATAATCAATAGTAATATAACTAACCAAATTTGCAATATTCTAAACCACTTACCACATAATTTTTAGGCCAAGATTCTCCTCCCCTTGATTTTATAAAATAAATTAATTTTGCAACGGCCCTGTCATTCCACTTTAACCGTGAAGGTTGGTTCAAGTCAACATAGTTGGTAGCACATGCCAACTTCTCCAAATAAAATAGTTGCATCAAAATGAACTTATTAGAGAATATACATATGCTATAAGATCACCAATGTGCACTAAATATATTACCTGTATAAATAACAAGCATATGGTAACGTTATCATGGTGGTTGTTTTGATACATCGCGACATCATCCACAAAATCTTTAAAACAAGAAGAAGCCCAATTCTTTTGTTGGATGGTTGCAGGAGACTTCAGAGCGTGCAACCACGAATGACTGGCAAATGATTTTGATCGAGAAGATAACAAAACCTCAACAATGTATAGCACAAAGGTTTGCTTCCAATAGTCATCGTCAGACTCCTCAATCAAGATTTTTGACAAGGTGTTCACCGAAATATCATCTTTGGCGTTCACCCACTTCACGTTTAGATCTTGTATCTCATTCATATCACCATTGAATATCATCTTTGGTGACTTTGAATGTCGACCCATGGACATTCAACGTGTAGGTGGCTGGATCAAAGTAACCTAATAGATGTTCCAAGAAGTTCCTCTTCAGCTTGCCGCATTTAATATCCAACAACCTTCCAAATCCTATCTCCACGACCATACTCCTCTTCTCCTCATTGAAATTTGCAACAAGATCTACAAATTTCTTGGGTGTACAGCGTGTGAGCAACTTATGTTTAAAGGCAGGCCTTCTCGAAGGACTCGGACCGAGTTGTTCCGCTCCACTTTCAATGGCATGGATTTCATTTTCCTTCAAGTAATTGAGTTTTGCTTCCTTCGTCATACTATTCTACTTTAAAGCTAGACTTTTCGTGTCTGTATATCACAAACTCACTTAAATTACAATCAAAATTCATCAATTCCATGTTATAATGTAATGTTTGTTTAAACATACTTACTCCATTACCACTAATCTTTTCACATGTCACCCTCATTTTAGCACATTCTTTCGCACTGTTTTAATTTTAAACAATGACATTAACATTGCAATAATTTATATGAAAATATGTAACGTTAAATTGATGATCTCATTAATGACTTACAAGTATACAAAGAAACCCTTTCGCGCATTTTTTGTGTTCGCATTTATGTTAGTCATCTGAAATATATATTAGTATAAACAAATTTAGCCATATGACAATGTCCTCTTATCTTGATTATCTCTAATACTAATTTATAATGGATTGAGCATCATCTAGTAAAAAAGCTAATATCCTATGTACCATTAAATTAACGGCATACCAATGTATTTTAAAGAAAACAAGTAAAACTAGCCATTAGATACTTTTATAAACGAAAAACACTTGGAAACTAAACAAATTAACTAATAAGGCACAAATAAAAATTAAATTAATAAAAGTGAGGGGAAAATCATGCATGTAAAGGATGAATAACTCTTAAATCTCATTCTCAATAAAAGAAAGATAATATTTCAGCTCCAACTATCCAGATTACAACCAAACATTACATTATAATCAAAAATCTAAAGATTGTGTAACATATTAGAGGCCATAAAACCATAATAGTGTTAATATCTTTCTGAGCAAAATTCCAAGGAAACTTGTTCAATGCCAACAAAGTCACCACTCTCTAAATTTAATTGGAGTCAACATTATCAATCATTAAAACTGCGTAAGTCTTGACATATCTGAACAAGAAAATAGAAGAAAACATTGATATTTATATCAAATTTATTATGCAAAAGCTATACTTAATGCCCATGCTAGACAGATAAATATATTTGTATCTAATGCACCAATAACATTGAATTTATGTCCATTTTACTGCATCTCAACTAAGATGAAAAGATCCACAATAACAGATTTTTAAGCTTAAGAGCAGTCAAAACTATTTCACAAAAATAGTGTAAACTAAACTATAACCCCAGCTCAAGACAAAACTTATAAAAAACATGTAAAGCAAAACTTAAGCATGTTCAACAAAATGAAAGTGAGACTCGCGTTAACGTTCAGAATGAGAATTGACACTGATACCTATAACATAATTAATACATCTCCAAAGAACAAGAAAATACTTGAAATGTTTAAACCACCCTAAAGACATTAAAATCATTTTATCAAGAATGAAGTGAAATATTAAAACCAAACCAAAGCAAAAAATTGATTTTAAATCACCAAGAACAATTAGAAATTTCCAATTATATAACTAAAAGAATCTCAACTCCAAACTAAAACAAAAGATCAAAAACATAGGTATCAAGCTAAACAAAATAATGTAAACAATATCTCACCTCATAAATGGAAAAATTTCTAGAAGTAACAGTTCCAAGCAGTGTATATCAGAAAATATCAACAAACAATGAGTATCTGAAACCCCAACTATAAGGCTTCCTTAATTCTATAAGAACAGTCTAGGAGTGAAACCTTATAAACCAACTATAATCGACGAACATTAAAAAGCTTCATCAAAACAAAATCAAATATCAATGTGAAGAATAGGGCTAGTAAGACTCATTCTAGAACATTATTCTAAGACAATACATGTAATAAATTAAGCCAATTATAAGTGAGGCCATAAGACAATAAAACAAAAGATGATCTCAAGAACTCTCTATCTTTCTACACACTTGGCACACATCTGACAGGTAATTTCAATCATATTCAACCAATATAAGTTACTAAGCAACATTATGAAGCAATTGATTTAACTCGTAGAACACTATGTAAAAAGGAACTTAAATGGCATGTATAATTTTCAATGCATATATCTTTTATCATATTTAATTTTAATGCAAAACACGATCTAGATAATGATTACATAATTTCAAAAATTTTGAAATTCAATGGCTATGAAGCGAACATATAGATATATAGCATATCAAAACTATTTTACAAAAATACATGTAAACTTAACTACGACTAGAACTCCAGCTTAAGACAAAACTTATGAAAAACATATAAAGCAAAACTCAAGCATTCTCAACAAAATGAAAGTGAGACTCGCGACTTTACCTTACGCCAATTTGAGTTTTAGAGAAGTTACCTTACACCAATTTGAGTTTTAGAGAAGGAAAGAGAAATATCAAGAGTGAGATTGAGAGTAGCTGAGAAGGGAAAGTCCCGATGGTGGTCGCCTCAGGTGTAGAGTAGAGAAAATGGCATGTCCTTTTAGGTTGAAAATAGCGTGCCCTAGACGACGGAGAGAGAGCACCACGACGAAGATACAGAGACTGAGTTTGGTGAAGAAGAATAAGATATAGTGTTTTCATCATTCGCGTTGGAGGTTGGAGGAGAAATCGTGCTTTCGCTATTGGGTGCCCTAAGTTTTTTGTTGTAGTCGAAGAAGGGAAAAGTGGAGAGATGAAGGAGATGAGAACTTATTCTACCGGTTTCAAAAGAAATTAAAATTAAAAACCATCTAATGGTTGAGATTAATCTAATCATATCCTACGGCTAGGATTAATCTCAATATCAATGCTGGAAAAAAAATTTAGCATTGAAGAGGAATCCTCCATGACAAGGAGAAACAAAATAGGTTATGAAGCCGGTGTCAACCGATTAAATTAAGCTATATCAAATATAATATTAAAATTATGATGGATCAATGTGTTCAAAAAATGATTTTGGACGCCAATATATATATTATAAATAACAGATCAAGTACAAATGAAATTACACAGCATGTATTGGGAGTTTAAGTTGACTTTTTATGCAATTTTTTTTTTAAAAACAATATACTTATTTGAAGCATTGAATTTCCATATCACACAACCAAACATAACTGTTCTTTGAACTTATTCGTATTTTCAGTATAGATAGCAATTAATAGACCCTTAAAATTTAAAGTGTACACACATGTGTGTGTCAATAGTGAATTTTCAGTAATATAAAGTACTGGAAACTTTGGCCCAAACCGTGGAGCTAAATTTGTAAAACGATGGCGCTAAATCCCAGTGGAACCAATCAGTTTAGTTAAGCCATAAGTAATCCCCATAGCTAACAATCCACCAATCAAAATCCTCAATGTGGACTTAACCGCAGGTGCCTTTCCCAGCATTGCACCCACCCATCCAAACACCACCAAAGCAATACTCACTACTCCTACTACCACTACCAATCTCACCCAATACACATATATAAACGATGCTGCTAGCAGCGGCACTATCGCCCCCACCGAGAACGCAGCCGCGGATGCTGCCGCGGCATGGTACGGATTCGGCAGTTTCTCCGCCTTACTCACACTCTCGTAATTTCCATCTCTCTTCATCTGAGCAACCTCAATGTCACACTGTGAGTACACTGACACGAACTCTCCTATAGCCATGCTTGATGCTCCGCCGAATAAGCCGGCAATGCCCGTGAGGATCATGATTCTAGCATCCTCGTGGATGGCTCCGACTCCCATCATTAAGGAGGCGACGGAGAGGAGACCGTCGTTGGCGCCTAAGACAGCCGCGCGTAGCCACTGAGCTCTTTTGGAGTAGTCGAAGTTATCTAGTGGGAGTGTTTTTTCAGTTTGCACCTCAATGTCGCCGTTTATTGGGGTTTGATGTAATGGAGTTTGGGATTTGGGTATGTGGAGAGATGCCATTGGATAGAATGATATAAATGAAGAGGAGAGATTCTGAGATTGATTAGATTGGATGTTCGTTTATGATTTGTTTGGATAAATGCGATTAGAAGAGTATGTGAATAAATGTGATTTAGAAGAGTATTTATAGAGGAAGAGCTTATTGGTGTTGAGGAATCAAATGATTTTCACACTGGAAAATCATGACATGAGACATATTGGGAATGGAATCAGGGTTATTCTATTTAATGAAAACTATTTTTTTGAAGTGAGAGAAGAATTTTGATTGATGAAATAACATAATATTAAGTGATATAAAATATTATGCCTTATGTGTAGAATACTTTAATGAATTTCATAATTTTCTTTCTTTTCATTATTTAGTGATATAAAATATTCGTTTCGTAATTTTCTGTGCGGAGAAAATACGCTTTTAACAACACACAGGAATGAATGTTTTATCCAAATAAGAAATAATGAGCTGTACTAAAATAATGCAAGTAGATTAATTAGAAGATAAATGTGCTTATTGTTCATTTAGGATTTATTAAATTTGATTTAGAATGAGGTTGATTTAATGAGTTACGCGTTTCCACATGTTAATTTCTCAAATGATCCTATCTTTAAATTATAATATATATTTACAAAAAAGATTGGAAGTTTAATCTTGACATGTTTGGATTTTTCAAGAAAAATTACTTTATATTTACACTTCGATTAAATAAACTTTTGAAATCAAGAAATTGAAGTTTGTTTTGATTTATTCGACCCCATGATTTTGCTTCCTAGAAATTAAAACACGAACTCTTGTTTATTATTTCAAATATAAAGAGATATTTATGTGGTTTTCTAGTCATTTTGATTTTGACCATTTTGCACAAGTCAAAGGTTGAGAATTGAGGAATCAAATGGGTTCACACTCGAAAAATGGAACATGAGATATATGCTGGAAATGAAATAATCCACATACTTATTTTAATCCATAGCCATGTTTTTTTAGAAAGTCTTACAATACCGGAGCCATTTTTTCTAGGTATTGATATCGGGTTCAATAAACGTATTATGGAGTTTAAAAATGTATGTAAGGTTCAACAAATATAGTGAGTAGAGTTCAACAAATATAGTGAGCGTTCAACAAGAAAGATTATATAGGATCCCCTTGTCCTATTTGTTTTTTGAGAAGAATGATTTATTTTTCATGGTGTAAATGGGGCAAATTGACTTAGTGTAGTTTCTCACCTCCAGTAATTTTGACTTAGATTTCTTATTTTCAATAGGAAAGTTAAAATTTATTTAGTTAGTCTATAAATATTAGGTATTGATTTAGGGTTCAATGGTTTTACTTTGAGAGAAGGTGAGAGGTAGCTCTATGCTAAAGGAGAAGCATCACATAGTGAGGAGGTTTTCCTCCAAGCAATAGATGTAGAAAAGTTCTATTTTGATTATCACAAGTAATGTGGATTAATATTTTAATTTAGCGTGTATGTTCTAAACAAAGTGGAAACAATGTTGAAAACACTTAATCTTAAGTGTTTATGCAAAAAAAAATAAAGGACAACTGAAACTATACATTACGAGACACATGTGACTTATTATGAAGAGCATGAAGTACATCAAATGAATTTCCAATGGCTTCAATCAAAGTTGTCTGAACTCAGAACGTCGCAAGAAATTCAGAACCAATCTGAACCGCCAATAAACCAGACCGTACCAGAAAATGTCAAGGCCTGGTTCACCTATGGTTTGTCATTCAAACTAGTTCATCTTTAGCATGAAGAACCGTCTATAACCAATCCACCGATGGGATTCTCAATGATGCATGAGCTTATACAATTAAATAATCAAATCCTTAATTGCAAATTGGTCCACCCGGTTCCCCTTATTGGTGCACCAGTTTCACAGAAGAAATTTTCCTTAAATTAGGGACCAATCCACCCAATTTCTAAACTGGCTGAACAAGTTTCTTTAGTGTTTTGAGACCTATAAATTCATTCTTCGACACACCTCTTAACATCTCTCCAGTCCTCTCTGACAAAGTTCTATTGAGTTTTATATCTTTGAGAGACTTGTATTTTGAGTGAGAATTTGAGAAATATTCTAGAGAGAATCCCGAAAATATTCTGAGTGAAAAACATAGAGATCTACTACTTGAGAGAGTTAGTAATTTTCAAAGGGATCAAAATATGGACCGATATGCATTGTCAATATTTGGTTAGCACCATAAACTAATATGAAGAAGATAGTTTGAGAAAAAATTTAAGGAGGAATCCTTAGAACATGGACGTAGGGATGGGATTTCTGAACAACGAAAAAATATCGCATGTTGAATCTCTCTCTTCCCCACTCTTTTTTATTTACATGCACTTTAATATTCATATTTAACTTCTCGCACAGTTATTATTCCACACTTTAATATCTCGCGTTGTTATTAAATTTTATCTATTTATTTTCGTGCATTTAAGCTTCCACACATTATTTATTGAATTATTAACTTGTAGCGAATTGAGTTTCCTTCTTGATCCTTCAATTGCTACTTCAGTTAGTTTAATTGAATTAATAGCTTGATTGTTTATGTATAGCAATTATCTTTTATTCCAAGCAATTTATTTTACAAGCTTTAAGATCTTTCAATTTTATAGTTTTTATTGAAGGGGGTGAAATACTGGTCCTATAAGTTGTATCAGAGCTTAGAGCTCAAGTATATTAGACTTAATTGTCTTGAGCTATCGCATCACCTTTTAGTTTCCAACAAACCAAATAGATGAAGAAATATAATAAAGATCGACCATGAACCAAAAGAGAAGAGTATCTTAACAAAAAGATCATAAGTTATAAGCTTTCATGTAAAGTTTCTCAACAAGGAACTATTCATAGTACTAAAGTTTTTAATTCCAAGAGCTCCGAAAGAAAGTTGGATGACAACATATACTTCAAGCCACATCCACATATTTGCGCTGATCCACCAAGCATGTCCAAATAAAGTTACGAATAGCCTGATTTAATTTTTTCAATAAACCCATAGGCCATTTATAAAGCATGAAAAGGTGAAAGAACATAGAGTGAATCACAGAGTTAATTAAATAAACACGACTAACAAGAGAAAGAGTCTTGCCCATACAAGAACACATCTTGGCCATAATACGATCTGCAATACTTTGAAGGTGAGAGGTTTTAGGAGAACTAACAAAAAGAGGAACGCCTAAATAAGTAAAAGGAAGTGAACCTGTGTGCATGCCAATTAGAGACAAAAGAGCTTATTGTCTTCTTGTAAAGATTGCCTGACCGAAATAAATGAAAGACTTCTCCCAATTAACCTCTTACCTGAGAGATTACCATAAAGAGTGAAAGTGTCAGCAACTTTATTAGTATTAGCCTTTGTACCTTTACAAAAAAGAAGGACAACATCAACATATAACGAGGTGAGTAGGAGCAACATTCCCCTCAGATATGAGATGGACATATGAATCAAGTGACGACTAAGAAATCTTCAGCAAAACCAAAAAGAAAAGGATATAAAGGATCTCCCTGGCGAACATATCTTGAATAGCTAAAATAACATTCTGGACTTCCATTAATCGAAATTGAGATACGACCAGATGAAAAGATATTTGAAATCTAAGAGCAAATTTTGTTAGAGAAACCGAATGCTGAAAGAAGTCGAATAATGAAAGACCATCACATGGACTCAAAAGATTTTGTGAGGTCAATTTTCATAGCAACATTACCACCATAAACTTGTTTATTAAAACTATTGAAACAATTAAATGCGACCACAATGCAATCCTCAATATGTCAGTCTTGAATAAAACCAAATTGATTTGGAGAAACAATTCTGCTAGATATACTGGCAAGCCTCTCAGAATTAATCTTCGTAATAACTCTGTAAATGAAGTTGTCGAGAACAATAGGATGAAATTGATAAATTTTGAAGCATCAGGGACTTCTGGAATAAAAAACATAAAATTTGAGTTTAAGCCAAGCATAATGTGACCAGATCTAAAAAAGAATTGAATAGATATAATCATGTTACTACCAACAATATCCCAACAAGCGTGGAAAAATGAGCCAATAAAACCGTCAATACCAGGATCACTATTAGGGTCAAGAGCATAAACTGTATTTTTAACCTCATCAGCATCAGGAAGGGTAGTAAGATGGTTATTATCCTCAGCAAAAACTAAAAAAGGAATGTCATCGTCAATAATTGAATCATCATAGGAAAGATTGAAATTTGGATCAAAGAATAGATCAGTATAGTACTCACTTCCTAAGCTTATGAAGGAATTGTAAGCTATAGATGGGTGTGAATAAATAAATCAGGCCTAGTACACGATAACATAAGACATTGAATAAGATTTTGTGAACTGTACGAGACACTTCAGTGATATGTCTTTATTATTCACAGTCAATAAAAATGTTAAGGAAATAACAACTAGATGGGTAAAAGATAATTTTACACCCCGCTCTTATTATTGATATTCAAGAAAGGGTAAGATCATAAAATATTATGTGAACTATGAAATAACTTATACCAACAGAAAATATAGTGCTCATGAATTCGGCATCGGACCTATAGTGGAGTCGTACGATGTCAGGATTAAATAGGTCAGGAATTTATGAAGATAAATTAGCCGGGTATTTGAATCACATAGATTTATTCATGTGGGTTAATTCGGTCTCAGAAGTAGCTCATAAGGACATGAATGAGAAACAACATCAGTTGGACCAAAAATGTGTTTTGGACCAAGATACACTTCCTGAACCCATATGTAATGGGTGTAATCACTTAATTAATGAAGAGTAGAATTAATGTTCAAATCAATTCATTTATTAGTTTCTAATTATTAGATAATTATGAATAAAATTAATTAATTGATAGGAACAATTTAATTTATCAATTTGAATTGATGAATTTGGACATAGTTTCAGCTCTAAGAGAGATATCAAAATTGCATATTACAGTGCAAGGGAGGTAAATTTTGGTTTTATCATATAGGAAATTTTATAATTAATATAAAATGGTTGCAAACCTAACCCTAAACTAAGCTAAGTGTTAGACAGAGCAGAAAAGAGTTTCTCTCCCCTCCTCTCTACTGTTACCGCCTAACCCTCTAGAGGAAGAAGAAAAATTAATGTTTTCTTCCTCGGTTATTTTGAGAGCACACACTATGTTTCTACTAATTTACTTGTGAGATCTACTTCTGAAATCTACGTGTGATTGTTGGTTTGAAGATCGATTGAAGTTCTGGGAATCTCAAGAACGAGAAACGCGAGACAATTAGTTAGATCCCGCCAATTCAAAAATTCTTCATTACAAGAAAAGGTATAAAACTTTTTCTATATGTTCTCGATACGTTTATCTAAATATTTATGATTATTGAATGATTTTATATTTAATTTGATTAGATATTTGTTTTGAAATTTTTTTGATATTCCGCCCACGAACCGTTCGTGGTTCTTTAATTTTTCTTCAAATTGTTAAAACTCGATCCAACAATTAGTATCAGAACCTTGGGTTCTTGATTATACATATATAGGGATTAAACATATGTATGGATGGATATTATAATATTGGCATATATTTTTATATGGTAGATTAAAAGCATGGTTGAATATGTTTTATGAATGGATCCCAATCGATTGGCTCTAGGTGTTTATTTTCAATTTTAGAATTGATGTACACTGAAATTGAGGCATATGATTTGATGTAACTTAAGTTTTTCAAAAGTTGTATCTTTAAATTCCAGTAAATCCATCGTCAAAAAAAAGTCGGCGTTCGTCACTGCCGTTCACCGCCGCCACCGCTGCTTGTTGCCGCATGCCGCTGCTTGCCGTCGCCACTCGCTGCCATAGGTTTCCTAATTATGGTTTAGAAAACTTTGAGGTTTTAGAAACTTTTAGCTTCGGTAAACCTTGTGGTTTGGTAAACTTTTGCGTTTAGTAAATCTTAAGATTTTGGAAACTTTTGAGTTTAAGAAACCTTAGGGTTTTGAAAAGTTTTGAGTATAGGAAATCTTAGGATTTTGGAAACCCTAGTGTGCACAAGGTCATATTAGGCCATTAGGTCAGCATGGATCCACCAAGTCTATTGAGGTATTGGACTAAGCAAGGGTTGTTTGGTTTAAATAATTTGTAGGGATTTGAGATTTCATTCCAAACTCAATCCAATCCCTAAAATTTAATTTTATTTAATTTTGTAATTTTTCAATACTAATTAATTAGAATTTATTTTATAAATTGTTTTTAAAAATAAGTCTATTGAAATAATTTAATTGGTAATTTATTTACCAAAGTAAAAATAGTTGAAAATTTAAATTAAAACTGAAATTTAAATCTTGAAAATGATACTGGAATTTTGTAAAGAATTACAAATTGGTAGGACTTCCTGAAGGAGAAGCAGAAAATTACAGATGCCATAAATATTAGTGTTTAAAATTATTATAATTTATTTATTATTCTTTTATGGGTTGTAATTAGAAATGAGCCATAGAAACGTTAACTTTGAATGAATGATTTATTATTAATCATGTATCATCATATAACATGTCATATAGAAATAAGGATATGCCAATATCAAAATACCATGTAATATGTACATGCATCATTGTAGTTTAAATTTATAGTGGGTTATAATTTAAATACAATGTGAATTTAATAAAAGTTATAATTTTTTAAATTGGGATTAAAATTTATTATAAAAGTTTATAATTTTCAAAACTTGTATTTTAAAATTTATAAAGAGCTATGTTTTTTTAAAAAGCAAAGAAAAATCTATTTTTCTAAAAAGTAAGTGGAATAGTCGTTTACGTTGAAATGTTCTCAAGATATCCAACATAAACTTGGTTGTGGCACGAGAAATAGTTTAGAGCCGCCCGGGCGGTCCTTTCTTTAGTGGAAGAAACTTGAGAATCGTGTCACTTTGAGTCATTGAATTGCTTGAGAAGTTAAAGCTTGTAAAGGAAGTGATGAGGTAGGACCGTTCCTAGACGGACTGTTAGTCCATAGCGACCTTTAAAGTCGATGAGTTAGTTAAACACTTAGACCGAAGTACATTAGAATCTCTCATAGGAGCTAGTCAATGGGGTTAAGGTGACCAAAACTATTGGTGATTGATTGAGCTAGATGTAGTGACATCTTGAGAAGCGTTAACCAAATGAGAAGAGTCTCGATGCCATAGGAAGTAGCTCGGACGTTGTTCTTAGATGAGACGAGCTATCGTTGTTGATCGTAACATCATGGAAGAAATATTTTTTTATCATATTTGTTTTTTTAAGTATTTGCATCATGCATCATACTTTCCTAAATGATTGAGTATTTATTTGCATCGCTTTATTTATTCTTTTCAGTAATCATGTCATTATCCCCACCTTCGACGATCTTAAATGTGAACAAACTTACTGGTGAAAATTACATGGATTGGAAACATAATCTTGATATCGTATTGACAGTATAAAAGTACAAGTTCGTGCTCGCCACCCCTTGCCCCCTTAAGTATATTGTTGATTCGACTCTAAGATAAAAATGATGATTATGCATCTTCGCTGCGTTCTGATGAGATTGCAAGGTGTTACATCTTGGCATCTGTAAGCAATGTGCTGCAACAAAAGCATTAGAACATGGAAATCACCGCTGATATGATGTTGAACATTACTGAAATGTTCAGGGATCAGGATCATCAAGCCCAATAGGCAGCTCTGTAAAAATTCATGAACTGACGGATGAAATCTGGAACTCCTATCAGAAAACACATGATGTTGATCATAAGTTATCTGAATGAGATGTAAATCATGGGTGCTAAGGTAGATGGTGAGACTCAAGTTAATATGATCCTTGAGATCCTATCAGACACTTTTGAGAACTTCAAACTTAATTATTTGATGAATAAGTTGAGGTACTCTCTTCTGGAACTGATAAAGGAGTTGCAAGTTTCTGAGACCCTGTTTCTGAAGGGAGAAAGGAATAATGGAGAGGCAAGCTTTACTGAAATTAAGCCTTGCACCTTTGGTGCCAAAAAGAAACCAAAGAGAGCTCTAAAGAAAGCTAAAAGGCAGAATTCGAAGTAGTAGAAGGCTTAACAGAGGTGAGTTCATCTTCTGTTGGGGGAATGGAGTATTAGTATCGGTTGTATCAATTAAAATTATTAAATTATCATTTGATAACAGTTTTTTGGTTTTACAAGATGATAATTATATCCCAATTTTTAGGGGAAAAAATCTTTGTTTCAGTAGCTAGTTTAATTGAGAAAAATTCACTACAAATTTTATTGATAAAGATATTGGTATTTTAGAAATGATTGCTTAATTACAATTGCACGGTTGATAAATAACTTATTCTATGTAAAACAAAAAGGTTCCAATGATATATGACACTGAAGCAAATACTGATTTACATGAAGATAGTAAAAGGTTAAAATATGACTCAATCGATCTAGCCTACTTGTGGCACTTGCGTTTTGGTCACATTAACCTAGACATGATTAAAAGACTTACAAAGGATGGTCCATTGTAATCTTTAAGTGTGAGATCACTACCCACATGCGAATCATACATAAAAGGTAAAATGACTAAGAGACCATTTTCAACAAAGGGTGAAAGAGCCATTCAATGCATCAAACTCGTACCTAATGATGTATGTGGGCCATTGAATATCCAAGAAAGAGGAGGTTATGAATATTTTATAACCTTCACAGATGATTATTTGTATTTTGGACATGTTTATCTAACGCGCCAAAAGTATGAAACCGTTGAAAAGTTCAAAGAGTACAAGGATATGGTTGAGAAGAAATTAGGGAAACAAATCAAAGCACTACGATTCGATCATGGTGGAGAGTACTTGCTAGGAGAGTTCAAAGACTTTCTTAAGGAAGAATGTATTCTTTTTCATCTTACAGCACATGGCACTACAAAACATAATGGTATGTCAGAGAGAAGAATCGAGCTCCGATGCATATAGTTTGATCCATGATGAGTTACTCATCCCTCGCAGATTCGTTCTAGGGATATGCCTTGAAAATAGCGGCATATATTCTAAACCAAGTTTCGTCAAAGACGGTGCCTAGTACACCATATGAAAGATGGAGTGGACGAAAGTCGTCCATAAGTCACCTTAGGATATGGGGATGCCTGACATATTTACTAAGACAGAAGATAGGAAAGTTGGCTAGTCGTTCAGAATTATGCATGTTTGTAGGATATCCCAAGGGAACGAAGGGATACATCTTTATAGTCCAACCGACAAGAAAACATTCATAAGCATAAATGCATTTTTTTAAGATGACTATATAAGGTATGAAGCTGAGAAGCACACTTGTGCTAGAGGGATTATCGAGTGGGAGGGCACTGACTCCTCAATCAGGAACTGCTCCCGACTCAATAATGGAATAACCGTAGCAGAAGCCAGAGCCTATGGAGCCTCAACGTAGTGCGAGGGATGTGAGACAACCTGATAGGTACATGTCTCATGGAGATGTCTTAATAGAAGTATCAGATAAGGATCATGATGAACATGTTTCCTACTCGCAGCCCATGGTTGGTCCTGAAGTAAACCTTGAGCAAGAAGCTATGAACGTCGAGATACAATCGATATACTCTAACGGAGTTTGGAAGCTTGTAAACCCTCCTAAGGGGTAAAATCTCTAAGGTGTATATAGATTTATAAGAAAAAGAGATGTGTAGATGGTAATGTGGAGACATTCAAAGCTAGGCTAGTAGCCAAGGGATACACCCAAAAGAAATGTGTTTTTTCGATTACGACTGTGGGGATACCTTCTCGCCGGTGGCTATTCTTAAGTAAATATGAATCCTTTTGTCCATTGCTGCTACTCTCGATTATGAAATATGGCATACGGACGTCAAGACTGCATTTCTGAATGGCAATCTTGAAGTGCGCATTTATATGGCTCAATCAGATGAGTTAATGGAGAAAGGCCAAGAGGGTAAGGTTTGTGAGTTACTGAAGTCCATTTATGGACTTAAGCAAGCATCGTGATCGTAGTATCAAAATGCCATGTAGTAAGAACTTTAGTTTTGAACAGTTAGTGGATGAACCTTGTGTGTATAAGCTGATACATGAAAGGAATGTGTTTTTTCTAGCCTTATAGGTGGACGATATTCTACTCATTGGAATTGATGTAATGTCTGATGTTAAGATTTGGCTTGCAAAGCATTTTGATATGAAGAATCTTGGTGAATCTATCTTTGTCTTAGATATTCAGATCTTTTGAGATAAGAAGAAAAATACAATTAGCATTGTCTCAAGCATCTTATACTGATAAGTTGATTGATCACTTTAGTATGTAAGACTCCAAGAAGGGATATCTTCCCTTTACGTATGGAGTCAGCCTCACCAAAGAGCAGTCTCCCAAGACTTCTGAAGAAGTCAAAGACATGAGAAAGATTCCCTATACCTCAACCGTATGAAGTTTCACGTTTTCAATGCTTTACACTAGGCCATATATTTGTTACGCCGTGGGCGTGGTGAGTCGTTTCCAATATAATCCTGGACTTCAGCATTGGAATACTATCAAGAATATCCTCAAGTATCTTAGGAGAACGAGGAACTACATGCTTGTATATTCAGGTACTGACATGGATATCTTATACCGACTCTGATTTCTAAGCAGACAAAGATTTCATTAGGTCCACTTCAGGATCGGTGTTCAGCCTGAATGGTGGAGTAATAGTACGAAGAAGTATCAAGCAATCTTGAATTGCTGATTCTACCATAGAAACTGAGTATGTGGAAGCTTGTGAAGCTGCAAATGAGGCTATGTGGCTTAGAAAGTTCCTGAAAACTCTGGAAGTTGTTCTAGAAGTTGATAAACCCTTGACACTTTATTGAGATAACAGTGGGGTTGTAGAAAACTCAAAGGAACCGAGAAGCCACAAAAGATCCAAACACATAGAGCGTAAGTATCACTTCATCAGAGTGTTCAGCGTGGAGACGTTGTAGTAACACACACATCGATGGTCAATAACCTGGGAAATCCATTCATAAGGCTTTAAGCAGTAAAATCTTTGATAGTCATCTAGAGGGCGTGGGGTACGAGATCGCCTACTTTAGTCCAAGTGGAAGTTTGTTGGAATTGTTTCCATAAAGTAGGGTGTAATAACTATTTATGAATATTTAGTTATTTCTATGACATTTATGTATTACTGAATTTTATGAATAAATGAAAACTTTTATTTAATTAAAGTGTGTATATAGTTTATCTAAGTCGTGAAACTATTATCAACGTAGAAAGAGTAAAGATAGAGTGGTCTTCCAGAAAAACTTTTCTGAAATAGTTCAGAATGTTATCGGCGGTTTTAGGATCTACTGGGTAATAGATTCGATTACGACTGTTAGGTTAGATCAAAGAATGCCGGTCTTGAGGCATGGGAGTAGAGACTCTAACGATTGACCTAGACATGTTATGAAACATGTTGAATAGACCAGTAACAAATTAGTTTAGAACAAAGTTATTTATCTAGCTCTGAATCTAATTGTTACACCTTAAGAGTATTTTTGTAATTACCTTAATCTTAAGGTGAATATGAAACTTGACCTAGTTACTTGCGATCTTTAATAAGCCAAATGAGTGAGTTCAAATTGCCAGACAATACATCGGTTGTTGGGATCGTACTTCAATTATGTTGGAGTTACGTGATTCACATATATAGAATTCATGGTAAGATTACAATAGTAACAATATAATATTATGCTATATTTATGGGTGTGTGAATAAATAAATTGGGTGTGGTACTCGATGACATGAGTCATTGAATGAGACATTGTGAACTGTACGAGACACTTCACTGATATGTCTTTCTTATTCACAGTCAATAAAAGAGTTAAAAAAATAATAAATAGATGGGTGAATGGTAATTTTATATCCCGTTCTTGTTACTGATATTCACGAAGGGTAACATCATAACTATTCTGTGGACCGTGAAATAAATATGTTTATTTGCACCAATAGAAAACGTAGCGTGCATGAATAGAGAATTCATTCGACGTCGGACATATAGTGGAGTCGAACGATGTCAAGATTAAATGTGTCAGGAATTTATGGAGATAAATTAGCTAGATATTTGAATCTCATAACTTTGTTCATGTGAGTCCATTCATTCTCAAGAGTAGCTCATAAAAACATAAATGAGAAACAATATCAGTTGGACCAAAGACATGTTTCGGACCAAGATACCCTTCCTGCACCCATATGTGATTTGTGTCATATCTAAATTAGTGAAGAGCAAAATTAATGTTCAAATTAATTAATTTATTATTTTCTAATTATTAGATAATTAGTAAATAAAAAAATTAATTAATTAATTGATAGAGATCAATTTAATTGATGAATTTGGACAAAGTCTTGGCTCTAAGGGAGATGTAAAAATCATAGATTGCAGTGCAAGGAAGGTAAATTTTGGTTTTATCACATAGGGGTATATGGAAAATTCCATAATTAATATAAAATGGTTGCAAACCTAACCCTAAGCTAAGTGTTAGACAGAGAAGAAAAATTATTTTTTCTTCCTCAGTTATTTTGAGAGCCACCACTTAGTTCCTATCAATATTATTGTGAGATTAACTTCTGAATCCTACGAGTGGTTGCTGGTGTGAAGATCGATTGAAGTTCTGTGAATCTCAAGAACGGGGTACGCAAGACAATTAATTGGATACTGTCAATTCATAAATTCTCCATTACAAGAAAATGTATAAAACTATTTCGATCTCTTCTCGACACTTTTATCTAAATATGTATTATCATTGAATGATTTTATACTTAATTTGATTAAATATTTATTTGAAAAAATTTTATATTCCGTCCACGAACCGTTCATGGTTCATTAATTTTTTTTCAAATTTTTAGAACTCAATCCAACACATGGCACTTGACACCAACAGTTTGTACAAAAATGCAACAAATGCCAGAGGATTGTTCCCCACCAACCTCCAGAAATAGTAACTTTCATAACTAACTCACAACATCTTGCTCAATTGGGAGTGGACCTAATAGGACCCCTACCCATAGATAAAGGATAACATAAATTCGCCATTGTTTTCATAAATTATTTTAGAAAATGGGTAGAAGCAGAACCATTAGCCACCAAAACTGAGCTAGAAAACTATAGACTTCATATAAAAGAAGGTTTGTATACCAAACAATATTGTTTTTTACAATAACATGCAATTTGGCAATGTGAAGTTCAATTAGGTCTATGAGAAGCTTGACATCAAGCACTACACTTCTTTGCTGGCCCATCCTCGATCCAACAGCCAGGTTGAGACACTAAAAAAATAATTAAGCACAATCTCAGGACCAAGTTGGAATACAGGAAAGAACTCTAGGTAGCTCCACAACGTGCTATGGGCATACCGGATAACCAACAGAACCGCCATAAACAAAACTCCATACGGACTTACATTTGACACAGATTAGATCATCCTAGTAGAAATTTGGTTACCATCTTACAAGATCCAGAACTATGATCCAAGCGGAGCGTTGACCTAGAGGAAGTGAAGGACCTAGAGAACCTAAAGAATGCATCGTACCAACTCGTGACCTCTTGATATTACAATTTCAAGGCCAAGATACGATGCTTCAAAGAGAGAGACTTAGTCCTAGGAAAAAGGAAAGAAATATAGGTACAGGACCATACCCCTAATTAGGGGGACCTTTTACATTCATTGAGGTAGTGAGACCAGAAACTTACAAGCTTCAGGATTTAGAGGACGAGCACTAGTCTGCCTTGAAAATTCCAAGCACCTCAAAAGTTACTTTCAGTAAATAGAGCATGAAACAATTTTCTCTTTGTATTACCTTAATCATCCAATAAAATGAGGAGCTTTCAGGAAACCTCTTGAAGGGAAAATATAGACAATAGCAGAAATGCCTTGCTAGACTCGAAGATAAAAAGTGATGTCTGGCATATCCCTATTGCTTACCAAACAAGTAAAGGATGTCTAACCATAATGGCTAGATCATTAAGCAGAGGGATGTGTGGCATATCCCTCTCGCTTGCCAAACAAGAAAAGGAAGCCAGTCAGAGTAGCATTTCTTGGCTAGATCTCTATGAAAAGTGATTTTTGGAATAGCCCTCTTACTTGCCAAACGAGTAAAGATAGTCTAACTAGAGCAAAAATGTCTGGTTATATCTCTAAATAAAGTGATGTTTAGCATTGGCCTCTTACTGACAAGTAAAGGATGTCTAGTCAGGGTATAAATGTCTGACTAGATCTTTAAGGAAAAACTGATGCCTGGCATAGCCCTCAACGCTTGCCAAACTAGTAAAGGAAGTTAAGTCAGAGCAGAATTGCATGGCAAGGTCTTTAACTAAAACAGGATGTCTAGGATAGCCCTCACACTTGTCAGACTAGTAAATGAAGTCTAGCAAGTGTAGAAAGGCCTAGCTAGATCTTTAAAGCTTGCATTTATTTTCTACATAACTCAATTCATTGTCATGAATGCAAAGTTAAGTGAAACTCTAAACCATGCATCAAAGTAAGTTGAAGATTGGGACAATAGAGAAGAACACATGAAAAAAAAAAGTAGCATTTTTTGTTCAAAATGAAATAAAAGGTACATGAAAATAAAAAAATACAAGTACGAAAGGAAAATCCTAAAGTTAAGCCCCATATGTTTCAGCATAGTAACTAGGAGGTACGTCATGACAGCGAGTGGAGGAGGTAACTCCTCTTAAAATTGACCTGGAGGTAAAGGAGGGACCACTTTGCTAGTCTCCACTTTAGCGACACGAAGCTGGTCAGCTCGCTTTGGCAGAGATGAAAGAGATGGCATAAGGGAGACCTCTACCTGTGGAGTAGGAGAGGAAGTTGGTATCTCTGCATCTCTTATAGTCACTTCGATGATAAATGGAATCAATCCAGACCTCCAATGCCTTCTCCTCATCAAGACTTTTGTCCTTTCCAAGTGGAGTAGTAACTTAGATCCTTTCCTCCTCTTCATCTTATGGTAAACAGGACAAAAAGGTTGCATCCATCTCAGGGTGGGCCTCTGTTACCTCATCCCTACAGCTATCATACCCAAGGCGAACTCTTAAAAAATGGTATTTTGGTGTCCTTTCCAAGTGGAGTAGTAACTTAGATCTTTTCCTCCTCTTCATCTTATGGTAAACAGGACAAAAAGGTTGCATCCATCTCAGGGTGGGCCTCTGTTACCTCATCCCTACAGCTATCATACCCAAGGCGAACTCTTAAAAAATGGTATTTTGGTATTCCTAGGACTCTTTAAAGAATGGTATTCCTAAGACTCTTTGAACTCTAAAACTAGTGGTCCAACTTCTACTTGACGGCCACCTTCGTTGTGGCTAACTTCTTTAAGGCCTCCCCCACCCTCATCGTGAGCCTGAGAGTTGATCTCACTTGAGAGCTTGTCCTCTTGAATCTGTAACTTCTCTTTCAAAATCTTCTATTAAAGTGAAGGTTCATGATGATCTTATCTTGATCAAGGAGCATCGGAGTTCCATCTCTTTATGAACCTCGTTTCTTCGACGGAGGTCTTCCTCCACCTCTTGATGTGGTTTTTAATAAGCATCGACAAGAGCTTCTATCCTCTTAGCCTCTTCCTTAAGCTTGAATTCAGTTACAAAAAAGGCATTAGTGGCAAATTACCTAGTCATCCCATCGCCTGAGATGAGCCAGCATGACTGGGTTTTGTTCCAATACCTATAAGAGTCAACTTTGTTAGAAACAAGACAACATCTTATGGTTAGTTACTCAGAAAAAATGTGATAATCACATCCAAGGTGTGCTCCATGAAGCTGTTAGGTAGACCTGACTCCTATATTTTGAGAAGGTGATATCCCTTCTCAGGGTCTACATGCTTGGAATAGTAGTCCATCATCCTCCCTAACTCATTCTGAACTCAGGACTAAGGCTCTAGTTGATCAGTATATGAGGGATCAGAGTGAGGGGGTCATAAGTGCCTTGCGCTTTAGACTAGCGTGAGAGTTCGAGGAAGCTAGACTAGAATGGGATGACTCACATGATCGGGATATAGGCTTATGTCCCCTGACATTTATCACCAATTTTCTAGATATTTGGGAAGATCAGGATCACCCACCTGGGAGAGGCAACCTTCTAAGTAGTAGCCCCACTCGAACGGCTCGAGTCGCCTTGTTGTTGATGTTGCTCCATGGTTGAAGAATTTTACGCAATGCTCTAGTGCCCAGAGGGACTGAGCCAGTAGGAAGATTACCAATGGAGCAGCGCAAAGAGCCTTAGCCTTCTTATTGGCCTTTATCGCCTCCTACTTCTTGGCATGGAGCTCCTGCATTTAGCTTTCTTTTTCCTCTTCGAGCTCCTACTAAGATTTTTTCATGAGAGGGGCTTCTCCGCCTTTCAGTCATATCTACTTTAAAAAATAAAACAAGTTTAAACAAGTTTTAACTAAGTTAGGATGAAGAAAGATATTCGCTACCTTTCGTTTACCTTTCTCTTCTGTTTTTGCCAAGTGCTCAAGGCTCATCTCCAAGATCATGTGGTTGGATCTCCTCCACCAAGGTAGTACCCACTCCCTTGGAAGGATCCAAATATAGCCTGACTAAAAGGTAGTTTAGAGACGTCAAGAAGGAGTAATCCCTCACCTCTTCAGGTCCCTCGGCCAACTAAAGGATCTAGGATTCAAAATGTGGGAACTTTCATGACTTATTTTTCTTAACTCCACAAGCCAATGAGATAAGTTCAGTGGAGGTCATGGGTAAATAATGATACCTCATCTTTCACACAAGATTACCTACCATCTCCAAACATCAGGGAACATTATATGCTAGCTCTGGATCCCCTAGGATACTCTCCCAATCCTTAGAGACTAGAATAGCTATCTTTCTAGTCCTTGAACCAAGTGAGGATGCCGTTCACAATCCTCTTCATGCTTAACACCTTCGCTGACATAGTATAAACTCTTTCTCTTTGGAGCGCTCTTGAATTGGAAAATGATGTTGAACAAATCCACCTCGCAGTCTAATCACCAATGGACCCTATAGCATATTAGGCTTTTCCAAGAATTCGGCTGGAACTGCACTAAGGCAATCCTAGTCGTGGAAAACCACTACTTGGGGAACTGGTGTAGGGCGAGCCTTGTCCCACACTGTAAGGTAGCCAAGTAAATAGCCATTCCACTATGCCGAGGAGAACTTATAAGTTCACCCTCCTCTGGCAGCCTCATATGGACGTAATTAAGGGCGTGGTGCGCACTTCTGATTTGCTTCCAAGTATTATTCTACTAAAGAAGAAGGGATCCCGACGACATCCTAATGCTGGATAGAACTGCTTAGGTTAGCCTCATCCCCTGAATCAATACAAGGGTCATGGCGTCGATCAACATGATCGTCCATTGGCCCGTGGATGGTTCAATTCTCCAAAAACCCCTGACTTTTGAACATAGAAAATGTAGGAGAAAGAGGAGAGGCTACGATTTCCATTGCCTACTGATGGTTTGTGAAGAGGAGGAAGAGTTGGAGAACTTTCTCATGAGGATGGTGGAGACACAGCGACGACGAGAAAATAGAAGAAAAATGCATGATGAAAGATGAACGAAAAGGGCCTGGAAGATTCGAGAAGTGTGAAGAGGATAAAGTAGACAAACGAATATTTATCCCCTCCTCAAAGTTGATCCAAGCCATTGAAAAGATACAATGGCAAGATCTGTGCTCAGGGGACAAACAAGATGAGCACAGGATGTTAAACTTCACATCATGAGGCCTTTGACATAAAAGGCAAAGATTTGATATATGAACCCCCACGCCTCCTCATCATGCACCCCAACAGAGTTGTATTAAATGCCCGATAATCATTAAGTTACAAATTTTGAGAGAAAAATTTCAAGTTCCATGGAAAAATTTTGAGTTATCAAGAAAGGCTCCCAAAATATTAGGAGAGGCAAAAACCCGCCTGGCCAACAACTTCAGAATAAGAGAGTGAATTCATTAGAGCTAATGCTTTTAACCCCACAAAACTCCACGACCGGGACCAACTGTTATAGGTATTTCCTGAACCCTTCCAACAAATTGCTCAAATCTAATGTGGAACATCCATGTAGCCATGATCCGTTGTTGTAGGTTAGGCTTGACGAAGCTGCTCAATGGCGAGTGGTGTTAGGTTGAGCAATGCCCTTGCACTCCACGAAACTCCAAATCACCTCAGGTTCGTACGTTCAGGATTGTGCAGCTCAAGGCACTCAGTTACACGTCAGTTAATCTTTGCCAACCAAAGAGAATATTCCACATGCCCTCGCGGTATTAGACCACCCTGTCCAATCACCACCTCCATATCAAAAGAGCCTCCTTTTAGTCCTTTCAAGTCCTTACACGCCAACTAGGGGGATAGGGTATTAAACGCACCCTTCCCTCTCAACCAATAAGAACACTTGGGAATCATTCTTAAATTCCTCAACAACCTTTATCGAGGTGTGCCTCCATGATAAATACTCTTTTTTCAGCAAAGAAAGGTAAGTTCACTCAACTCTTATAAAAACTCTGTCAAATTCTCTCTACACGTTTAACTTAAGATTTGGAGGCTCTAAGGCGAGGAAACTCTCCTCCGATGACCCCTCGACTTTGGATTCTTTACTCTCATGTGTGTAGGGATACAAACTCTCCAGTGTGGGACTGATGTGCTACTGTGATTTTGGCAGCAACAATGAAGTTTTAAGTTTACCTAGTCATATGCTGTAAAACAATAAGTTTACCTAGTAATACTGTAATTTCGAATGAGTAAGAAAGGTTGATGTAAGAGTAAGGAGTAGACCTCTCTCATTAATGTACTTGTCGATTGGGGAATAATAAGTCTAGTTTTCGTAAAAAAAAAAACGTACAAGTCACTAACAAGTTCATTCATTTTTAACAAATATTTTAAAACTTGGTCGAAATTCTATACTGATATTAGTTGGGAGAAAAAATTTGTGTCGGTATGCACTAAACTTATTTCCTCGACGCAGAAGATAGTTCCTATCTTCCAACCAAAAATTTGCAGTTTACACTTAACCCAGTTAAATTTATATAATTTTGTTAGGAAAATAGATTATATGAAAGAAAAAAATCCTCAACATCTTTAACATCTCAGTTGCTTATAAAAAAATATTCTCAGTTAAAAATGATCATATCACCAACACCTATTTTTCTTGTACCTAGCGGTCTCTGGCACATAATTAGTTTGCTTGGTAAGTGGGAAAAACCATGTTCCATATAATTATTAAACTCACACTTAGAAACGAAAAACCAATCAACTACGTCACGCCTTTTCTATAAGGTGCATGACTTTAATTTCTTAATAGTTTTATCATTTGCCATATAACTAGAAAGCAAAAGGGTATGGCACGATCCATGTGGCATTTTGGGTGGACAAAATATGCCAGATTTAATTCATACTTGGGAAAAAAGTCGTACTTGTAAACTAACACTAAAAGAGAAGGCATGTCTAACGTCCCTGATTAATAGAATCAAAATGAAAAGTTATTTATAGCGAAGTAATATTATATTCGTGTATAAGACATCATATTTTCTTGTTCATATGGTAAAACTAATTATATTTTTAAACAATTACAATAACAAATTATCACCGTAAATAATATGCGTTATAGGTATAGAAGTATCCAAATTTTGATTGAGAACTACGATGTGTAGCGTAAATAGTACTGTGAATTTATGGGTTTGCTCCCCTCAGGTCACGGTTTTAAACCAAGAGTCTGTTATCTCGTGGTTATTGACCTAGGGAATTATCCTTTGTTTTCTCAGTGTTGCACTTGTGAAAAACTCCTAGTTGATGGGTTATGCCCCCCTGAAACTCCTAGTTGATGGGTTATGCACCCCTGAAATTAGTCAGAGATCAACGACCCGGTGCTAATAAAAAAATATTGGGGACAACAAATTAGTTATCCCTTAGTCTACTAGTTATTTAAATCTCCAAAGATTGTGAAAGATATTTTACTAAACTATTCATGTTATCGCGTCGACTCATATTCTCCAAAAAAAATGGATCATGCTCTAATAGTTCTAAATAAATTAAATAAAACTTAATACATATTCCTTTTTTAATACATTGTTCCTATGAACTAAAATTCATATAACTCATAAACCAAGTACCATATACTTATGAACATTTTAAAGATGGTACCGCATGTAAATAAGAATGTTCATTTATTATAGTTCAAAAACAATGTCAAGGTAAATATAGAATATCTCGTACTTTTAAGGAACAATTCTAGCAGGGATAAGATTAAGAATCACATATGTCCAACTAGTGTTTTCTTGTTAGGGCCAACAAAATTTGGAATACAAATATTTGAGGCCTTCCCCAATATAAGAAAACCACTCAACCACTTTATTGGCCAGGATGTTAGCCACTTTATTGGGTAGGATGCGAGAACATTCACAAAATTAATGATGGTCAATCACACATAAACTCTATGAATGATGGTTACTCTCCATTTTGGACTTTTCACACAATTCAATAGTCTTCAAAACATCTTTTGAGACTTTTTATCCATCATAACATCTCGATTCATATTCCCAATTAGATGGAGAAAGTTCTAAAACAGTGAATGATTGCATAACACGAAACGACTCGGATGTCGACCACTAAAAGATAGAAACTATAATGTATGGGCCACTTTGCGTTTATGTGTTTTATCAAGGGCCCATGAAATTTTAATTTGCAAAGGGCCTAGTTGTTAGAAAATATGTTCAATTAGGCAAATAAGGGAAAATAAAGTAAACAATGGCCCAAAACTTTGTAATGTGTACAAATAACCAAAATTTATAATGGTCATCCTAAAAATCTAAAAAATATAGTAAACATACAAAATTACCCTCATTAATAAGGGACATGTGCAATCGTCGCGCACAATGTTACGTAGTATATAGACATATACTCTATTGTATATAATAAAATACTAGTATATAAACATAAACGAATAGTATATCTTTTGTTATATGGTACATAGGCATATACATTATAGTATATATTTACATACTATGTCATGCAGTGTTTAGTCTACAATTTTGTAGTATATATACAAAATTTATAGTATGTTTTAATATACTATCATATCATAGTATATGTGTAGTATATTTTTACATATCATCAGTATATCTGTGAATATGTTGATATGATATTAGTATATCGTAGTATATAAGTAGTATATTTTTATATATCATCGCGGTGAAGGAAGTTGAGACCAGATCTGATCTAGGCGGTCAGGGAAGCTGCAATCAGATCTGGTCGTGGCGACCATGGAAGAGAGTCGCGGAAGTGAGTTGCGGGAAGAGAGAAGAGGCATGGAAAAACTGCATCAAAGCTTGAAAAATTGCAACAATGGACGTCATGGAAGGAGTTGCGGAAGAGACCTACGGGAAGAGAGAAGAGCGACGGAACAACTGCAACAAAAAATACAATTAAACCTAGAAAAGATATTAAGTTATACTAAGGGCAATTAAGAAATTAACATTTAGAATCCTAACTTACTATATTATCTCTCTTAAAATCAGATCATATATGCAAAATAAAAATTAAAGGACATAATACTTAACACTAACTTAAACTTGTCTAATTCCTTAATTTTTCCTTAAAAAATTAAGAATTTAAACCGATTTTTACATCAGTTTTGTCAAAGGACCAAGTTTTTAAAAATTTACAATAATGACTGGTTTTGTTCAAATCCCTAACTTTTGGGTTAGTTAGCTTCAACAGCGTCCCCAACACACATCCGAAGATCCACACTCTCTTCATCAACAACTCCTTCCTCTTCTCGATCCTCGCTCTCTTCGTCAACAACTCCTTCTTCCTCTTCCTCTCTCCACCGCCTCTCCAGCTTTAATTCAACTATATCCACCAACACCATCACCGCCACTACTACCACCTTCCCATTAGACTATTTTGCCTCTGACCCAATTATTTCAGCCTTCCTATCCCCATCGTTTTCATCCATTAATGGCAGTCCATCGTACATGACCTATAATTTACCAAATTTTCACCCAATTTTTGCCTCTGACCCATTAATCAGCTGCCATTGACCTTCTCTCTCGACTATTTTCATTCAAGCACGACGAACATGCTTTGTCTACTGTCTGATCCGATGTCTCATCTCTTCAATCTTCAGTCCGCCGAATTCGATCCAAGCTCTCCTACCTTCATCGCACCACTGAGCTTCATAATATATAATTATTATATATTAAAATATAATAAGATATATTAATGATATATTATGATATATAAAAATATATCACAGTTTAAATGTACATACAATTTTTATAATTTTATTAAAAAAATTATAGGTAAAAAAGTTATTCTTATAAATATAATTTTTTATTATTATTTTATTATTTATTTTTTAAAATGAACCACTTCTATAAATTAACCTAATTGTTAAATCCGGTTTAAGTTTGATTGTTATATAATCATTATGTCATTATAAAAGAAAAATAGTCTTTCTTACGTGGGTAGCAACTCCGCAGCAGGAAGAAAAAATAACAAAGCTCTCACGTGTTCTTCAATTTCTGTTTTGACGTCTTTCACGGAGTGTGATTCTATGATTATTGAATGATTGATAAATAGAACAGATAATACTTTTACATGTTTTTCAAAGAAGAACGAAGGAGAGAGTGTCTTGATGATCCTAAGATTCTAATTTTAAATTTGAATCCATGATTTGGATTTTTTTTTGTTTTTATTTATTTTAGTTCATTCAACTTTTAGACAATTATAGAGGAAGACGAATCCAAAACAGAACGTGATAATATATTTTTATTATATGTGTAATTATACTTAGAGAATCCTATGTTTTGTTTATGGTTTCTTTTATTTAATTGTTACTCGATAGTTTTATTTAATACAGTTATATGATTCTTGATCGATTGTAAAGAAGAATTTGTTCTACATGGAATAACGAAGAAATATCTTTTCAAATAGTAAAAATCTTTTATACGAGTATAAATTTATTCACTGCCATTATAAATTTATATACCGTCAGTTTATATATAATACTAAATATAAATAATTAAATATGTACTTAGAGAACGAAGAAGACTAATATCCTCATATTTCCAATAATGGAAATATTCAACTAAATAATCATCTTTTAAGTTCAGAAACAAAGAAGAGTAGAAACTACTTATCACCTTGCATGCAGTCCGAATGTTGAACCCAATTGCAAATAGAAGTTTGACTTTAAATTCTCATTTTGTTTATCTTTTATTCTAAAACTGAACCCAGCTACAAGACTAGAAGTCTATCTTACGAAAATTATCAAAAAACACAAGATTATGAGTTTTTTCAACTCGTTTCTAGATTACTTCTAACATTTTTAAGAATCCCAGTTTGAATGATTTTTTAACATAAAAATAAATATTTTTAATGGTCTCCGTACCATTTGTTGATGTCAAGAACGTATTTCGATTTTAATATAAGATAGTACATAGTGAGATATGTAAACAAAAAAACTCTTCTCATCTATCGGTTTCTCGGCTCTTTCATTGCTTTCCCGGCTACCAAACTTGAAGAAGTCGATGAATATTAGCAAAGAAATTGCTTCGTTCTTGCCATCATTGTCTATGGTTTCGTCTCTGTTCTTCTCATTGAAGTATATGTCAAGGTGAAGTTGATAGTGAAGGAGGAAAGTGAATGAGGGTTTTGGATGTAGGGAATGAGAATTTAGTATTTAACCTTATTTAGTTATAGGTCTATGTTATTTCTAGCACAATAAATAAATTTATGGGAGAACATCAATATTTGGCCACTATAGTGAAAAAAATAAAAAAAAAATAGCCAAAGATGAGAGAAAAATAAAAAACAGTCACCCTCAAATCTAAAAAAAAAACAATCAGCGCCAAAACGCAGGCCCTCGCGCGGCCAGTGAAATTAAGTGTAATGTTAAGAAAGTTTATATAATATATATCATATTTCTGTAGTATATTTCATATATAGTTATATATTATATGAACTTTTGACGAATGAATCTGTTTTCTGCGAGTGGCGCCGAACTTATTTTTGGCAACGTGATTTTTTTTTATTTTGGAGTGCTTGCAGTGATTATTCTATGATTTTTTTATACTTATAGTTATTTTTTATGATTTTTTCAACATGATCTATTTGTGATCATTACTTTAAATTTACGACTATTTTCTTTAGAAGTTATGGCAAATAGCAGGTTTTATGCATCTACTTAAATTTATGTCAAGCTTTTCAAATTGTTAGAAATCTGTCATTTTTATTTTATTTTTAATTAAGTTTTTAATGCTTCGACCAATTTACACTTATTTCACTAATTAACTTTCCTACATTTAAGGTATTGGGGCTTAACCATTTTTTGTAATTTTTTTTAATTTTAATATATNTATTATTTTCTTTAATTTTATTTTATTTATTTTTATTAATATATTCAAGGTAGTTACATTTTTTAATTCTAAAATTTCTCCATATGTATGTCAATAGATATTTTCATTGAGAATATCTCATGTTAACACGCAAGGACTTAATACGGTAATTAAATTTTACGTCATTGAATAAAGTATAATCAATGTAAATACTCATTGACATCGGGAATATGTATTGCTGATTCATGAAGACATTATATTCATATTAATACATAATTACACAAAGACAAAAGTTATATATTTAAAAACTTATAATCATTATAACTATACTTTTATAATGAAAATAAACTATGTTAATTACCTATTTACATGTGAATATAAATGAGTGACTGTTTTTTGGTCGGGAGTGAGAAAGACCGGAAGAGCATTTGAATTTAAATTACTAGCTAATAATTAGTTATAATATTTGACTTAAAACTCCCTATTTTTAAGCTACTAAGTCAATGCAAAGGGGTGTTTAGGGCACATTCAATGTTAAATATTCTGGTTTCTTAATAAAATTGATAAAAATCTAACTTTCTAAAATTCATAACCAAAATTTACTATATTGTCCGGTCCTCTTATTTTCACTATTTTCTTTCTAATATTCAAAAAATGGGATAGCGTAATTGACAATTCTAATAATTGACTTTGTTGAAGTCTACACTAAGTATACCAATGAATTGACATAAAGAATTAAAATCCACAAAACAAGAAAATTTTCAGAGTTTTCATAGTGTAGTACATAGTAATTCATACACTTGAATGTCACGTTACATCTTTCGTATTTTTCCTTGAAAATCCATACATGAATTGTACTTTCAATGCAGATAAAATATTATATCTTTACATGTACTAACTATATGTATAGAATAATATTGCACTAAACCTGCCATGAGTTTGATAAAAAATATTTAGTTGAAACAAGTTGTGAATAAGCGTCCTAAGGATTCTTAAAGGTTATCATGACTTTTAGGTAATGTTTGCATTGCTAGTTTTAGGATTCTGCTTGATTTTTCTCTCCTCGCATAATGTATGTACATGTGTGTTACCTCACTCCGAATTTGATAAAAAAATCATGATAGGCGGTGAGCTTGTTTATGTTAGCATTGTGTCCTTAAAGAACGTGAATTCTATTTTATTTTATTAAACCATTTATTTGGGTAGTAGAATGTTTATTCTTATATTACAACAACACGTTCTTGTAAAAAGTCCAAAAGCATATAGTACTAGATTATGAATCATTTAGAGTTAGCTCATAGGAATAACATATTTAACCAAGAGTTCTTTATGATTTTAAATATTTATTTTCATAGTCTAGTGAAGTTGGGCGCTTTACTAACAAGATTATATTACATCTACTCTATCTTATAAAGTGGCTTACTTTGGTCACTAGATGGAGTATCTTGTTAATATACCAATGCATTTGAATTGCATTGACAATATTACTGAGTTTGATTTTTTGTAAAAGTAATAACTTAAGAAAACATAACTTCTTGCTATTTTTTATGAGTGCTCCTAATCTTGAGAGAGTTACAAACTCATTAATGGTTGGTTGTTTTAATCTACTATGATTGAGATTCGATGGATCAATACATATGAAATTTTGATGACTGAGTAGTTAGATAGCGAGGAAGATTGAATAGTGGTGATATGGATACACGAGTGCTCTCTTATGATGGTACACGAAGGGTCACTATAGCATCGTGCATGGCAACGGTAATGGGTTTGACTTCTCAAGTTTTGATGCGTAGATGTGATCAGAGGCGTATGCCTCTGATATTAATGTGAAAAAGTATTAATGTCAACACGCCTATGATATTAATGTGAAAACGTATTAATGTCAAAAGTAACTTCTTGATTCAATTCACTAGCATAGACTAGGTTGTCTGATATATAAATTTAACATAGAGGCAATTTTCACTATATCAAATCCCTTATGTTTCATCCACTACAAGAAAATGGCCTTTTAGCGACCAAAATTTTATTTGGTCACAAAAGCTCGATATTTCTCTGGGAAAAAAGGAGGGTCCGCGCCAATTATATGGTGGGCTTTTACCAATGAATATTTAAACTCGTCAGAAAAAGTCCTATTTTTATTGACCACTTTATAATTTGGTCAGTAAAGGTCCAGCTTTTGCTGACCAAAAAACTTATTTGTCACTAAAGGTCTAAGGAAAACGACGCATAACCCATATCCCCTCTCACCCCCTTCACGACAGAGACGACCCCCTTGATAGAGAGCTGCTCCTTCTTCTTCATCGTTTGTCGTCGAGCTTTCTTCTTCTTCTTCTTCGCCATTTGTTGTGCGAGGTTTAGGTAAGCTCTCCTCACCCACTACAAATATGTTTTTGTATAGTTTTATAATCTCCTTCTAAGGGTTGGTTTGCTTATTTGGGGGGGGGGGTATAATAGGTTGGTTTGCTTAATTGCCAGGGGGGTTATAATCGGTTGGTTTGCTTATGCGGTGCTCAGATTTTCTCTTCCCCATATTTTCCATTTTCCTTCGATTCTGTTGGTTTGCCTGCCGTTCTGCTTCGAGTCTACTTATTTTAGGGGGATATAATTGGTTGGTTTGCTTGCCCGTTCTGCTTCGATTCTGTTAGATTGTTGAGCAATGGTATCTTCTGATATTGTATAGTTTGTAAATAGAATTTTCAAAAGTTGTTATTTGCCTAATAATATAACCTTCTTCTAGTCTTGAGAAATCATGTTGTTTTGTTACTTACTAGCTCCAAATATCTGATGAAATAAGTATTCATAATTCAGTTTTAATTATTCTCTGAGTTTTGATCAAAGTTATTCATATTCACCTAGCACACTTTGCAGGACTCTACACATAGGAACACGACAATTTTCTTTGTTTTTTTTGTTTGTTTGCTCTGTTTAATTCTTTTTCAGTGTCTAATTAGTTTAATTTGGAGATGAAGCATACTTGATCATTTATATGTAAATTATTTTGATTACTTCTTTTTGTTTCGTTTCCTTCAAAGAATGCTTCAATGAATATAAGTCAAATTTGTTAAGAGTTTCTAGAAATAGTTATTTAATTTATATAGTGACAAAATGGCAAGAGTTGGATAAAAAATCTTAATAGATTGTCCAAGGAGTATATTGATGGTATTACACAGTTTATGAGCGTGGTCAGTAATTATCTCAATGTAGAGGGGAAAACTCGTTATCCATGTTAAAAATGTCTCAATTCAAGACAATTGTCTTTAATAGAAGTTAGAATGCATTTGTGCCAATATGGAATGGCATTGAGCTATGATCGTTGGGTTTTTCATGGTGAAGAGATACAAAGATATCACAATTCATCAAATATGGTACTACATCTCACCTTGGTGGTGGTGATGATGATGGTGGTGATGAGATGAGAGAAATGTTAGATAACATGTGTGGTCTTGTTGGGATGGAGATGAATGGCGAACGAGTTAAAGAGGATAATACTGATAGAATAAATCTAAATGTAGAAATGTTAGACAGATTTAGTGATTTGTTTAGTGAAGCCGAAGAAGAACTTTATCTTGGTTGTCAAAAGTATGCTTCACTATCTTTTATTGTGAAGTTGATGCATATTAAAGTGCTTAATCATTATAGAAATAATTCATTTGACCGATTACTTGAACTTTTAAATGGTTCTCATCCAGTAGGCTAAAAGATTTCAGCCTCTTACTTTGAAGCCAACAAAAAAATTAACAGATTTAGGGTTGTGATATGAAACCATTCATTCTTGTAAATATGATTGTGCTTTATTCTGGAAAGAGAATGAAGGAAAAGACAAATGCCCTGAATGTGATGAACCAAGATATAAAATGGACGATGGGAATGGTAAGAAAGTTCCCCAAAAAGTTTTACGTCGCGGTGAGCTTGTTAGTGTTTCGTTCATTTCTTCTTAAATTTTCTTTAATTTATTTTGTAAGCAATAACATGTTTAGGATCTTCTCTCATGCCATTTATCTTTATGCAGATTAATGTCTCCAAGAAGAAATACTCCAAGAAAAAGAGTCGAATTGAAAATATAAAATTAAAGAAATAAATCAAGTCGACGGAGAGCCAACTACAAAGCTTACTCTCTTGGGCTCGTCAAAATGGTTTTTCACCTCCTGACGATGACTCAATAACAGAAACATGAAAGTCAGAATATTTGTTAAACTTTGTAGTTGTAACATCAAGCTTTAAATACTTTATTTTTTATTTTTCTTTAGATACATTTGTGAACCAAATTCTGTAATGAATTATTATACGAAGATTTTGTAATGAACTACTACTGTTACATTACATATATTAATGATTAATATATGTATTTCTTAGAAAAATATTGGGTTTGATAAATTTTTCGGATGATATTAATTGCTATTACAGATGTATATGAAAATAAAAAAATTCAGCATTTTTTATTTACATTCTGGTAATGTAAAATTTGGTCGCCAAACATTTTCCGACGAAAAAAATTGGCCGCAAAAGAGTTTAGGCGACAAAGAGAAATATTGGTGGCAAAAGATTTTTGTGATGAAACTTGTTTTGGTCGCAAAATCTTTTTGTGATGAATAGAATTGTTGGTGGGAAAAGGTTTCTGTGACCAACTTTTATTTTCATTGTGAAATCCTTTTGCGACCAGTTTTTGTGTCGTTGCTAAAGGTCTAACGTGACGAGTTTTGTTTCCCATCATGAAAGATTTTCGCTGACGAAGCAAAAGCAATGAAGTTTGCAACGAATATAAGTTTATCGCGTTAGACCTTTCGCAACCAAATTTAGAGGCTTTAGCGACTAAAATATGAGTCGCTAAAACCCCTATTTCTTGTAGTGATCCCACATCGAGGGTTTATTAGAAACATGTTATGAATAATAGCGTCAGAAGGGTTCTTAAAAAATACCATAGCTTTTAGTTAATGCTTGCTTTTTCAGTCTAAGGATTGTGCTTGATTTCTTTCATTTCGCAACGTACGCACATGTGTGTGTTATCCTTCTTTGAATTTGATAAAAATCATTTTCCATGAGTTTTATAATATTCCAATATTACCTTGTAGAATTAGATAATTATAATCTTAACCTAAGAGAGAGAAGGACAAAATATTTGGGTGAATTGTATTGAATAATTATTAATTGAGATGTTGCTGGTATATTTGTATAGTATATCTTTACTATATATAAAAGTGTAGAAGTTGGTGAAACACTTTTGGACAATACTACCCCCAAATATTTTTATAACTTCTTATATTATCCTTACAATGTATTTATTATTTCAATTATTCATATGAAATTTCTTTTTAATTATTTTATATTTATTATCCAATTGTTCATATGAAAGTCTTTTTAACTACTTTGTTTAAATATCATATTTCAAGATGTTTTCTTCTCATTTAGATTAATTACAAGTAAAAAATAAGTCTCGATTAGTTAAGATTTCTTTTTTTATCATTTCTATGCGTAAATCTTAAAAGACTAATTATAAGCAATTAGTTAAGACCTATATCATGTTGTAATGTTATCTACAAATGCATCACAAAGATTCTTGCAAAGAAACTTAAAGCTTCTCTTCCCTCTATGATTAGCCAAAATCAGTGTACTTTCATACATGGGAGAAGGATTACAAATAATATATTCCTTTCCCATGAGCTTCTAAGAAGCTACCATAGGTCTCTGGGCATGACTAGGTGTGTAATGAAGGTGGACCTTAGAAAGGAGTGTCAATTGGTGCTCATAGGTAAAAGCATGCAGATGAATTTTCCTAATATTTATATCTCCTGGATTATGGAGTGCATCTCATGCCCTTTTTATTGTGTCAAGATTAATGGGGAGCTCCATGGTTATTTTAGGGGTGCTAAAGGGATTATGCAGGGTGACCCCATATCTCCCTTTTCTCTTTGTGATTATTATAGAAGTCCTTTTTGGAATCTTGACCTTTACTACCTCAAATCCTGCTTTTCAGTTCCATTGGAGGTGTAAGATGTTAAAATTGGTTAACTTGTGTTATACTAATGATTTACTATTATTTTGTAAGGGAGACCCATGTTCAGTGCAAATCATAAAGGATAGTCTTGGCCTATTTCAAACCATGTCCGGTTTATAGCCTAATACTCACAAAGGCTAATTGTTTGCTTCTGGGGTTGGGGATGAAGATTTGGAGGCCATTCAATATATTCTATAGTTCCATTTTGAGCAACTGTCAGTCATATGCCTAGGCATGCCCCTAATATTAACAAAGTTGTGTAGGTCAGATTGTGACTCACTGGTGGAAAGGATAACAAACATGATCAAATCTTCAGAGTCCAAGTATTTGTCTTATGCAGGGAGACTTCAGCTTATCCAGTCTATTTTGTTGGCTATGTTCCAGTTGGGCTGGGATGTTCATTATTCCTAAGAATATAGTAAAGAGAGTGCAAGACCATCCCAGAAACTTCATTTGGAGTGGCAATGAGCTTAAGCATTCTGGGGTTAAAGTTGGTTGGGGTGATGTATGTATTGACAAAGCCCATGAGGTTTGGGCATTAAAGACTTAATTCTGTATAATGAAGTAGTTATGGTCAAACACCTTTGGTTTCTTATCTTATCTACCAAGCATTCTTTATGGAAGGACGATTGTAAGGTTTATTTAATCAGGAAGAGTTCTAAATTTATTTCTCTTATTCCTTCTAACCCCTTTTAGGTCTGGAGGAAGATACTCAAACTCAGGCCCAAATTTTTACCATTATGTTCTGTCAAGATTGGCAATGGCAGGAATGTGAAACTTCTTCTTGATAACTGGCATCCTTTGGGGAATCTAGAAGCTAGATTTGGTCAAAGATTAATTTTTGGGACAAGGTGGCAATGGGATACAAAGGTCTATGATATTATCAGAGATAGACAATGGTTGTGGCCTTCTTCTCATAGGGGGAACTGTTATTAAAGAGAAATTTTCCCCTTCCTCCCCCAAATAGGGTTCTGAGGATTCTTGGGTATGGACAGGCAGGCCCCAATGGCGCCTTTTCAGTCAATCACACCTATAAAACCCTTGGCTTCAAGGAACTAGTGAGATGGGCAAAACTGATTGGGTTTAGGTATTACATCTTAAGGTGCAGCTTTATCTCTCGGCTAGCCATTCTAAACAAACTAACTACTAGAGATAGGGTTGCACGATGGGAATCTTCTCAAGCTGGAGGAACCTATGACTATGTGTTCTGCATAGGACAACTGGATGATTCATCTCACATATTTATTAACTGTGGGTTTGTAAAATATGTTTGGGGCTGCTTGATGATAAGATGCAATTTAACTTGTAGAGCTCGTAAGTGGACACAATTGATTTCTTAGCTCCTTGTAATGGGAAAAGGGAAAAGGTTCAAAGATTAGTTGCTTAGGGTCACATTTACCTCCTTCATCTATTACTTGTGGAAGGAGAGGAAGTCAAGGACTCTTTAGGGGAAAATTACAGACTAAACCGTGTTAATCAAGTTATAGTGAGCACTCTCCAATCCATATTCTTCAGAGCCAGAAATTTTCTAAGTGATGCTGCTAGCTTAGAATTGGCTGCATCTTGGGAGCTTGATTGTAATATGTTAAGTAAACTTTTGGCTATGTTATAAAGCCACCCCTATTTGTATCCTTTTATTCTAAAGTAGTTTCTGTGAGAACACCCCCCCCCCCCAAAATATTTTTTTATTCTTTTGTTGGAGGCTAGGGTCAGCTCTATCCTGGTTTTTGTCTGGTGTCAATTGTCCTTCTCTTGTTAGCTCTGTAGGCTAATCTGTGTCAATCTCTTTTTGTAGCTTGTGTATAAATGCATCTTTTTGTTTAACCCCCCCCCCAATTGACTGTTCTAGACTGCCTAGTTGTACTAGTGTTTTTTAATTTCCTTTTGGATTTTGCTCTTTTTTGGCTTCTCTAGATTGCTAATTCCTTGCAAGTGCTCTCTCTAAGGTTTTGGAAAGCTTATTTTTAGGGGAAACTGTGTCCATTTTGTTTAGAGAATTATTGTCTGCCTCTACTATAAAAGTTTTACTTTCCTTTCTTTTTCCTAGTTTTTATTTTTGCTTAGATATTGGGGGATCGATTACTTGTAAATGGTTTTATTTCTTTCCTGGAGTATGCTCCTTTATGTTTGTAAGTATCTTTTTAGTTAATACATTTATCATTTATTAAAAAAAGTCTTAAATTAACATAATATTTTTAGTTAATATTATTTTATTAACATTTTATGCGAATATTAATCAAATAAGCATTAGAAATAAAGGTGAAAAAGAAAATTTCATTGGCCGGAAGGAATAAAAAAACTCTATATCTATAACTACTTACCTTATCTTATCTCTAAACTTAATATTGAATGACATCATAATAATTAAATTTTTAATTAATTAATCAATTGATATTGTTTTTTATACCAAGGGGAAATAGTAGGAAAAGACAGTTTTTGGGGGTGGAGTTGCAGAGATGACCAAAAAGTTTTTTTATTTGTAAAAAGCGGCAGAAATATGACTATAGTAAATACATTATTTACTACAAATATTAAATAAGTTATTTACTAAAATTACACTGTGATTAATATATTATTTACCATACTTCGGCCATTTTTGCAATAAAAAATTTTCTGGACTTTTTTGCAATTTGAGCTAGGAAATGGGTCATTTTTACAGTTCTCTCTTATATCAAATTAGATACTTAATTAAACTTTGTATGTTACATTTTACAATAAAAATTATGATTAATTGTATTAATATAACACATCTAAGGTGAATCTATAATATGGTTCAGTAGTTGTATCAATATAACACATCTAAGATTCATACTTAGTTAGGTTCTCACGGTTCAGTAGTTGGTGTGAGGAAAAATTCAAGATTTAATTATCCAACAAGAATCACGAGTCTACAGCAAATCTAAGGTGAATCTACAAAAAATCTTTAATATGTTTCATTGAAAAAAAAACAATCAACATTCATGATAAAAATCATAACAAAACCTAAACCCTAAATATCAACGTCAAACTTACAGCAAAAAATTAAAACCCCAAGTTTGTACAAAATAGAAAAACAACATAGTACCTTGACATAGAGTACTGAGAGATGGTCGAGAAAGATGGAAGGGCTCGAAAGAGATGGAGGGACCTCGAAAATGATGGATGGAGCACAATCTTAGGCAGATTAGGAGAGAGCTTAGGCGAGGCGATATGCAGTTCAGCTAGACAAGGCGAGGCGATATGCAGTTCAGCTAGACAAGGAAAGGCGAGTTATCACTATCCGTGGTGCACCACGAGGGAGGAGGAGAGAACCACAAATTCTAAAAAATGCCAAAATGATAAAAAATGAATCCTAACTCTTCATTTTTATAGTCTTTCAAAATGTTGACGTTTGAAAGAGTATTGTTTGTGTAAACCTACGTCTAAAACAACATCGTTTAGTAATATCTGGGCGGTTCACTCAGTTCGATTCAAAAAATTTAAATTATTTGAACAAAATCGTAATAATGTCAAATCGAACCGAATCAAATATAGTTATAAAACTGATCAAACGGATCATTTATGGTTTAGTTCAGTTTGGTTTGATAAAATTTTGCATATCCCTAATAAGAATAGTTAAACGAAATAAGAAAAAGGCAACCAAAAGCTAGGAAGAAAATATGTAACATACAACTTAATTACAAGAACGCAAATAATGAAATTTTTTGTTATGTTTGAGGTTGATTGAGAAATTATATATGTTGACTGTGGATTTAAATTAAGCCAAATTAAACATGTCATATTCAATAAGTCATATGAACACATAATCTTTAAGTATGTTTCTATGAATTTTACCAAACTCTAATCTCAAATACATATGCCATTTTGATTTCATTGAGAAGAAAGAAGAGAAGAATATGATTGCAGAAGATTTACCAGGTTCTACGGATGATTGGATGAGAGTGAGATACATTAGATCTTCCAAATTGACGTGAGCCCTTGATTTCTTTATGAAACTTTGTCTGTAGAAGGAATACATATAACTGCTTAAATTTTTTTGATTGCTTGTTTAATTTGGGGACCATAACCCCTTGTAATTAACTATACAGTTAATTAACTTTTGATATTTCTAATTTGATCTTTCAACAAATTAAAAAATTTATTTGAGTATCTACGCATTAATTCCATGATAATTATACCCTTAAACCTTAAAACATTAATTTCTTAATTAGATTATTTTAATTAAGCTTATTCACACATAGCACAACTACCGTAACGTGCCTGCTTGCAAAAGAAACTCGGAGTTATCACTAACCATTTTAAGGCATGATTCAAAGTCAGTTTAAAAGTCATTTATGTGTAGAGAAAGTATTATCACTCTACATCACTCATTATTAAAAAGGTTACCAAAGTTAATCAAAACATTATCCAATTTTTTTTAGAAAAATGAGAGAATAAAAAATGAAAGAAATTTATTTTTGAATGTCCCATTCGATATACCTTGTGTCATAAAAATGAACAAAATAAATGACATTTAATGGGTGATACATGGGCCATTGAAAAGTAAATCATTTTTTATTTTTCTTGAAAAGCAAAACATTATTGGAGTTATTTTCGGTATCTCAAAAATAACACATCATCTCAGTAGTTCAAGAATATTGGTATCCTAAAAATCTCAAGTCCATCATAGAAATTTTTTTGAGTGAAAACTAAATGATAAAGTTAAGATGATTTGAATCTAAATATTATTAGTGTGACTCATCCATATACATGTTTTTATAATTATAAGTGGATGAAACATGAATCATATTTTAAACATGGCATATAACAGTACTACATAAATAAATATAAGTGGATGAAACATAATCACATGCATATACATGTTGTTATTAATATAAGTGGATGTGACATGAATCATATTTTTTAACATTAAAATATAATAGTACTACATAAATAAAAATATAAGTGAATGAAACATGAATAACATGCATATACATATTGTTATAATTATAAGTGGATGTGACATAAATCACATTTTAAACATGGTAATTTGATAGTGCTATATAAATAAATAAAGGAAAAGTTTTTAAATGTAAAAAATAAAAGTGCAAAGTGATAAATAAGAAGAAAATGTGTGAAGTACAACACACATAAAAATATATGTACAAATACATAAATACAAAACAATTTTAAAAATTGAATAATAAAAAAGACAAAAAATAAATAATAAATAAATAAAGGAAGAGAATGACAAAATATTTCTCATTATCAAATTATTAAGATTTTAAAAAAAGAAAATCACCGATGCATTGAAATCAATTCAAGATTAGGAGTAAAAAAAGAAAGAAGAATGACTAAATATTTTTATTTTAACTTATGAAAAGAAAAAAAGTGTACATTACAAGAGTATAAACGAGAAAAGATGAAGAAAAATGAACAATACTTATTTTTAATTATAGTGTAAGAAATTTAAAGTAGCTTAAGAATATAAATGAAAGAAGATAAAGAGCAATAAATGATATTTCTTTCTCTCTTTTTTCTCTCAAATACAACTTACTCTCTTTCTCTCCTTTCCCCCTCTCTCTTTCTCTCTCTTTCTAAGAAAACTTATTCTCTTTCTCTCTTTCTCTTTCTATAAAAATTCCCCTTCAAGTGAAGACCACCACCCTTTTATAGGCAAAGTTAGGAGTTTCTTTTTAATTTTTTAGTCCTCTGACTCATTTTCTATTTTTTAATCCCTTGGGCTAATTTTCTTATTTTAGACATTGAGCTTTCTTTTCTTAAACTTAGATTAGTCTTAGACTAGTATATGAGCCTATAAATAAAGTGTGTGTATAAAAAATATTGAACCGGACAAAATCAATGCATTCCTTTTGTGTAAAGCCTTTAACTATAAGACTATATCTTTATACATTACCTTTTAAATCTCTTCTGATTTTAAATATCCACTTACAACCAATCGACTTCTTACCTTTAGCTAAATGGACAAGATCCTAAATTTGATTGTCTTGCATAGACTTATACTCTTCATTCATAGTTTCGATCCACTTTTAGAAATTAAAATCTTGCATGGTTTGTCGAAAGTTGATTGGATCATCTTCCATTAATCCATTATTTTTCTCATTTTCTTGGAGTATTTGAAATAACACTTTATCCTTTCTGTGGTGGATATCCTTAGTGGTATTGCATCTTGAGGTTGTTGAGTTTGTTTTTCTGGAACATTAACCTCAAATTGAATGAAAGAAATGAAAATGGGTTGTTCAACATTGTCTTGTTGTGGTTCAAGATCCACTTTTGATCAATGAAAGAAATGAAAATGGGTACACTATAAGAAATAGTGGTTGTAGTAGGAATCGAAGATGATTCTTCCTAAAAACAATAGCTCTTACTTAATTTCCCCCCCAAAACTTAACATCTTCAAAAAAATGTTACAGCTCCTGTCTAAAAAATATTCCTTACCGGGGATTATAGAACTTATAGCCCCTAGATCACTCAGAATAACCTTTAAAGTAGCCGCTCACCGTTTTGGAGCCCGATTTCCTGTCATTTGGGCTAAGGTCTTGCCTCAGTTGGACATCTCCAAATGCAAAAAGTTCATACTAGGCTTTCTACCTGTCCAAAGCTCATAAGGAGCTTTCACATCTGCTTTATTTAGTACTCTATTAAGGATATAATTTGTTGTCTTTAATGCCTCTCCCCAAAGTGATTTTGATAAGGTAGAATGAACCGTCAGATCTACCATAATATTCAACATTACTGTCAGATCTGACACTTCTAATCTTTTTGTTGAGTTGGTTCTCAACCGCTGCCTTAAATTTTCTGAACACATCCAATGACTCTGAGTTATCATGAAAATGAAATACGTAGCCATATCTTAAATAGTCGTCTATGAACATTACTAAATACTATTGACCATTCCATGAAGCTTTAAGGAATGATCTACATATGTTTGTATGAATCAATTCTAAGACGTTTGTTGCTCAATTGGCACCTAAACTTTATTGTTTGGTCTGTTTTTGCTTGATACACTCAAAATAAGCATGAAGGTCTGAAAACTCAAGGGATTCCAAAATGTCATCTGACACAAGCCTTTGAATTCTCATTTTGGAGATATGACCTAAGCACTTGTGCCACGTGTGGCTGGATTTTCATTATTAATTTTTCTTGTAGTACCTCCTGATTCCACATGCAAGGCTTCATTATAAGATGTATAAACATTAAGCGAGTATAAGTTATCATAAATATTAAGAGATCTGGTTCCAATAATATTTGAATTTATTAATAAACTAAACTGATTGTTTTCGAATGAACAACAATAACTTGATTTGTCCAACTTATAAATAGAAACCAAATTCGGTCTAAATGACGATACAACACAAGTATAAAATAAATTCAAATAAAACTCAGTTCTCAATAACAACTTATAATGCCTAATAGCCTCTACTTCTACCGACTTTCCATCTCCCATATAGATGTATCTTTTCAGCATCAATTGGATTTTGGTAGCTCAAGCAACCCTGCATAGAAACACATATGTGAGTAGAGGCACCAGAATCTAACCACCAAGTGTTTCTCAGTACTGAAGTCAAATTCACCCGAGAACAAGCCAAAGTAAGAGATGTACTTTTCTTTACACGCCATGCGTGATATTTGGTACAATCCTTCACATTTCCTGACGTCCCATAAAAGAAACATCCGTCACCATCCTTTATGTTGTTTCTTTTCTGTTAGACCCTTAACAACTTTTTTATCATTCTTTCTCTTTTTGTCTTTACCCTTATGGTGCCAGCCAAATGAGCATTTTCTGTCTTATCATGTTTCATTCTCTCATCCTCTTACACACAATATGAAATGAACTCATTAAAAGTCAATTTCTTCATCTGACTTTAAACTAGTTATATTATTCAGGAAGATAGATCGATACCAAATGTACGAGCAAGTCATCAGACAGCTTGAGCTTGAATGCATTAAGCTTTGAAGCAATGTTAGCCATTTCCAAATTCATTCCCTTATGTTCCCTTTGCATTGATACTTTCATGTAAATCAAGCGTTGTAAAACTGTGCTTGTTTCTGACATATCATTACTGGCAAAACATCTTTCAATCTCAACAATGAGCTCTTTCAATTGGTTATTGCCTAGGATACCACACCCTTGAATTCCTCCAGAATGACATACTTTTTTATCATCAGACTCACGCTGTTTGAACGGTCCCATCCTTCCAAGTTCTTCACGGCATCAAAAGAACTTTCAACCGTAAGAATGACGAGTGTGTCCATCCTAAATGCAAGGTCTAGATCCATGCAGCCAAGAACAATCATTATTTTCTCTTTCCAATCCCTAAAGTTGGTCCTAGTCAAAATGAGAATATTGTTGAGATTGGCAAATACCATAATCATATTAGTTGTATACAAAATAAAAGAATTAACCAAACATGCACATATTAATAGCCAACCATAGCAATCAACAAATTAAAATAACTGATAAGCCCCTTCTCAAGATACATAACACGACATTAATATCAAGTCTTTGGGCAATGATATTAACTATAAATGATACTCTTGTTGCAATAATCAAACATTGACAATAATTCATATCACATAATAAATCTATCATTAGATTGATTTATAATTCATATGAAAAAATTTATAGTTGTCACATGTTTACCATCACACATGTCTATGTAACTCGGCCAAGTATTAACATTCTTTTGGGTGGGTTAATACCCGCATGAATATACACACATATAAACATCAGATACCTTGGTGAAGAATCTACACAAGAGATGTCATTTTGGCGTCATCTTGTTTTAATCAACTCATTTAGAATGTTAGATAACCATAATTTATCCAAAAAGAAAACCAAAATATTTGAATTTATTTTAAATTACTTTATCTATTATATTTTTTGTTAAAACCCGATGCTGCATTACAGCACCCAAGAAGTGGCATTAACTTATTCCTTATGGCACGACAGTGCCTAAAACTAGTGCTGCAGCATTGGTTCATTCTAGAATTTTCGCACCCAAACGCCTTATGCGTGAAATTTTTCATCGAAAATCATGATTCTACAACATAAAACTTCAAAACATCAACATAGGTATGCAATTTATACAATATAATCACATTTTCATATCAATTTCACATTATAAACATCATAAGATCAAAATTCCTAAATTCTAAGATCTTTAGAACCCTAATTTCATATTTTCCCCAAATCTTGAAATTCAATTTTTTTTAAAGAAATCAACAATTGGAGACTCTGACACTCCTTAATGGATTTGAATTAAGCCTAATTAAACATGTCATATTCCATAAATCACATGAACACATAATCCTTGAGCATTTTTATATGAATTTCATCAAACCCTAATCTTAAATACATATGTCATTTTGATTTCAATGAGAAGAAAGAAGAGGAGAACATGATTGCTGAAGACTTACTAGGTTGCATATATGATGGATGAGAAAGAGATGGATTAGATCTTCCAAATCGGCATAAACCCTTGAGTTCTTCTATGGAACTCTCTATCTGTAGAAGGAATACAAATAACTGCACAATTTCCCTTTTGGTTGCTTATGTAATTTAGGGACCATAACCCCTTTCAATAATCGTATAGTTAATTAACTTTTGATATTTTTAATTTAACCCTTCAACAAATTCAAAATATCATCTTGGTATCTACACATAATTCCATGACAATTATACCCTTAAACCGTAAAACTTTAATTTCTTGATTAGATCACTTTAATTAGGTTTATTCAAAAAATAACATTACACATTTAATTTTACATGTGTGACCCCACATATTGAAGTTTTTCCAACAGTTTTAACACCAAAACTGTATCATGGATCACCTACATTCTAATATTGATATAATTAACAACCTAACATCGATAGATGTTCTGAGTTGGTAACTGAAAATTATCCGATTGTTGAAATTTACTTCTTGCCATTTAAGTATGTATATTAAGATTTATTTTGAAGGGTTGCATTTTGTCTTATACTACTACTTTAAAAAATAGTGAAACATATTCTGGCATTCTGGTAATTTGTTTAAAAGACATAAACACACATTCTAGTTTGAAAAATGACTCAGAAATCTCTTATTGTTTACTTTCTATGACAGAAAAACTGAAAACTGATATATGTCACACTAACGATGTTAAATTATCTTGTAATTTCAAAATTACCCTTCCGAACTCCCAAAACTGAAAGTGATTTTTAAGATAAAGTATTCTGATCACCCTTGTAGTTTGCTTAAAATACACAGTGATGAAGATCCAGTTGCACAAGCACAAAGGACGGAACCACTTTAAGTATCAAGCACCCAATCACAAGAGCTAGAGCAAAAAAGATGGTTGAGGTACTCAATGGGCTAGTGAAGTAAGTGGAAGTCCAAACAAGTGTGGAGAAGCCTAAGTTTGGAAAAGAAGAAGTTAGACTTGTCAACGTTGTGACCTACATGGAGTCCAACATGGTCGACAACATGGAGCATGACATGGTATTTAAAATTATGACATGGAAGCAAAACGATTTGGCAATCCTAACCTAGAAGCGAGCGTCCAATTGGAGTCAATGAGCAGATTCAAAGTTCCTTATTTTGTTGCAAATAATATTGCTTAATGTTTTAGGAAAGATTTCTTCAACGCTTGAATGCCATTAATTAGCTTAAATGTTGCTTAGAATTTGGACTAGGTTCTTTGGCTACTAATTTAGAGTTTGGATGTTGTTTAGAATTTAGTCTAGGTTCCTTTTGGCCATTTTAGCATTTTCTAGGCTTTTAGTTTTCTCTTTTTAAGTATGGTTTCACAATGTATTGAACAATTTTGATAATAATTTATTTTGTGAGAGTTTTCTCTTCGCTTCTTCATAGAACTTTTAAACTCATCAAGAATCTTATTGTGGTATCCAAAACCTAGATTTATCACTCACTTTTCCTCTTATTCTTGAATCTGTCATCTAAATCATTTTGGTTCTTTTTGAAGCATCAAATTTGGGTATTAGGTCTTATACAGGTCCTCTTTTGTATCATAGAAAATAGGTAGGGTTTCTTCTTCTTTCTTTTTTGAATCTAGTTAGATCCATCCTTCATTCTCGCTTCCTTATTGGTTCAAGTCTCCTCGCTTATTGGTGATATTCATATCACACAGACATGCCTTCTAGTTTCAAAAAGATAAATATATCCAGTCCAAGGTTGTTAGGATCATATTTTTAGGTCAGATCGATGGAGGGGTCTTCCGAATCAGATAGTTGATTTGGATCGATGATCGTAAGATCCCACCAAATATTAATAATTATAATATTAAAAAATTGTGATCCTTAAAAAAATTAACTATTTTAACTAAAATTAAACAATGAAAACAAGTTTACTCTACTTTATAAATGACTAAAATATATAACGTCTCAAAATTGTCAACTCAAGCTTGATCCAACATATAATTTTTTAAGTTGCTCAAAATAATTTTCCCACGTAAGCATTCAAATGAATACAGTAACAAAGACGATTCAATTTTAGTTTCTTAAGTTTCTCAAAATTAAATTTTCACAAACAAATTTCTACGAAAACCGCTTTACTCTCAATATCATAAACACACAAATAAAATTTATAAATTCAAATATTTGTGTGAAAAAGTATGAGTCAAAACCAATAGAATATTACAAAGATTTAATAATTTTGATTTATAACAACATATTAACTAGGAGGTGGGCTTCAATTACACTGAATTGGGGAGGCTTAAGAAGTGGGCTTCAATAACAGTCATTTCACAACATCTGATAAAATAAAAAAAATTATGTTTTGTTAATAACTAGTCAATTTCTAAGAAAATTCATCAAAAATGATCACAAGAATAAAAATATCAAAAATAGTCCCCTGACACGTTTTTAAAAAAATGGACTCCCACGCGGAAGGAAGTTTTCATGCCACACGCGCCATAGCTCAAGATTTTGATAATTTATATAATATTTATAGTAAATGTATATATACATGTATAATTTTTGTAATATATTTTATATACAGTATATATTATATAAACATTGTGGATAAAATTTATAAATCTCGTTGGCGCTCGTGGGTGACGGTTTTTTGCGCGAATTTTTGGTTTTGTTTTAATTTGGATGGCTATTTTTTATTTTTGTTTCATCTTGGACTATTTTTTATTTTTTTCTTTAAAAACGGCATATTCTTGATGTTGGCCAAAAAATTACCCAAATTAAAATATGGGTAGGATTAGTACGATCCTACCAATCCTGCGATTCTACTGATCATGTTCTGATCCTACCACGATCCCACTTGATCCCACATCTATACTCGATCTAGATCGTTTTGAAATTATAGGATCGTAGGATCGTACGATCCTACAATCTAAATTGTGATTTTGACAACATTGGTCCAATCCATTACAAATGTGTTAGTTTTAAAGTGAAATGATCAAAACACCCTTGAGCAACAAAACGGGTTGCTCCAATGGCAAATTTAGTGTGGTCGAAAGCAAAGATAACATGAATAGTGAATATCCAAAACAAAATTCTTTGGGGGAGGGGTTGTTGATAAAATGTTTGATTTGGCATATTTGTAGAAGGATACAATAAGTATATTAGAGAAAGAATTTAAGGAGAAGATGAAAGTTTTGGCGAAGATAAAACATAAAAAATTGGTCCTTATTAAGGCTTATTATTATAGCAGAGATGAAATGTTTCTGATTTCTTATTACCTGGGGAGCTTATATACCCTTCTCCATGGTAAGTTTTTTTTAACAAATGGGTTGTTCAATTTCGGTATAGTTCCACTTTGCTCGTTATTTTCTAAATATAGAGCCGAAAGCCTTGTTTGGTGTTTAGTGGGATGTCGCTGGAGAAATTGTTATGAGGTATAGTTAATAAAAAAATCCATCTTTAGTTTTCATTTTATGGAGAAAACTATGACTGATTATGTGAGGAAGCAAAGAAATTGAAAGGAAATGAAAGGAAAAGTAGCAAAAGAAAAAAAAATGAAAAAAGTGGGAAACGAGGTAGTAGATTCGTGTATTACAGTTAAACCTCAAAGCCTCCAATTAAATTTCACGTAAAAACTATGACATTACAAGAGCTAAGCTTATACACCTACAAAATTGTCTCCTTCAAATGGATAGAAGATAATAAACATCGGGTTATAATAAACTTCAGGCGGGGTTAAGAATGTACATTGGTATAGATTAAAAAAAGTTACAAGCACTCTGATATCCCTTATAGTTTGCTTAAAAGATATAGACGTTGTTTCTAATTTGAAAAATGACTAAGACATTCCTTAATGTATACTTTCGGTGACAGAAAAATCTAAAATCTAGTCGATTAAAGATGTTTTGATCATTTCACCCTAAAACTAACCCATTTTGAACAAATTAGACTTCATTGACTAGAAGAGTTATTTGTTCTTTCAAATAAATTATAAACCCGATCGGATTTTTTTTAAAATAATATAGAATTGTCCAAGTGGTTAATACTCGACGCTCAATTGTTGAAATCTTTATTCCCGGCAGAAGAAGCTGGTTAAGCTAAACCAAACGCCGACCCAACTCGTTCACTGGGCCGGATATAAGTCACCTGGTTAAAACGAAGTTTGGGTGAGTTGATCGGATCGTCGCCTAGCCGTAAAGCTAATCTTTCACTCTATCAAAACCCTCAATTTTTACCATTATCTCCCTCTATCTACTTTCTCTTTAGAGAGAGAGAGAATTCAGAACCAGGGCTCGACCCGAAAATTTTATCCGACGGACGGAAATGTCTCTCACCGTCTTCCAATCAGCCCAAATCGTGTCCATCAACACCCAGGCTCTCCCTTCCAAGTCCCGGTTGCCGCCGATTCAGCTGCTTGCTTATCCTCTACCCTGTAAGACCAACAATTGCAAAGCATTGGTTGGGGTCAGAGCCTCTACGACGTCTTCTGCTTCGCCTTCCATATCTGTGGCGAACGAGGACTCCGTAGCTTTATTGGAGCGATGCTTCTTAGCGCCGGCACCTGCTGGTTCTGACTGGTCTTCTGCTTCTTCTTCTTCGACTTCTGCTTCGTCGTCTTCTTCATCTTCTTTCGGTCCAGTTATGAAGGGAAAGTTTGGTGCTTTTGGCGCTGTTACGTTGGAGAAATCCAAACTGGATATGTCTCAGAAGCAATCACAGTCTAGTCCTGAGGTTGGTTTTTAATCTTTTTAACTCTTCATCCAAAATTTAGCAATTTAGGACTTTGACCTTCGGTAGATGAGGTTTGGACAAGTTTATATTGCGTTTAGTATCTGAGAAACCGTCAGTGAACGATAATTAGGAAATTTATCTCCTAATTTGACAATAATTTCTCACAGCTGTTTGTATTTACTTTTCGCGATCAGTAGGAAGTATGTCCACTGAAAAACTGTTGCACATATTATGCAAAATGTTTAGTAATTTGGGGGATAACCTAAGGTTTTCATTGTAGACTGCGATTGGGGGAGGTGGAGGAGATATTGGGAAGAAAATTAACCATGGTGGTGGTGACGGCGGGGATGATAATGGTGACGATGACGATTACTTTGATGATTTTGATGATGGTGATGAGGGAGACGAGGGTGGTCTGTTTAGGAGACGGAAATTTCTTGAAGAGGTTGGTATACTATTTCATGACGAAACAAATTGTGCATGAGAGATAACTTTTTATTCCTCGGTGCTGTCAGTCACTCTAAACGTTTCTGCTTATTTGCAGCTATTTGATCGTAAATTTGTAGACGCAGTCTTGAATGAGTGGCAAAGGACCATGATGGATTTGCCTGCTGGACTACGTCAAGCTTATGAAATGGTGTGGTTACTACTTTTTTTTTATTTAAATTACGTTAAGCTAAAAATACTCAACCAAATGCTGACATGGATCTTGCCACAGGGTTTGGTTAGCTCAGCTCAAATGGTGAAATTCCTGGCAATCAATGCCAGGCCAACCACTACTAGGTTCATTTCCAGATCACTTCCTGAGGGATTATCGAGGGCATTTATTGGCAGGTGGTTAAATTTATTATCCTATTCAACAAAATAACTTTTTCTTTTTTGTGATAGGAAACCCATTCTACAACATGTTTGAGAGTCATCTATCTGATTCTTACTCTAGTTGTTTTATGGTGAAGTATAATCTTTTCCAGTCTTGTCTTTTACGTGACATCTGTTTAGTAGACATATTCTGAAATGTTATTTCCTTCCTAGGTTCCATATAGTCAACAGGAGTGAAAAGTCTAACCTTGTAAAAGCATTCTTCATGAGACCTTGATATGTCTAGAAAACAAAACTTTGTTCAAGCCCTAAAAACAAAGACAATACTAATAACCAAAATAAGGCAATGGCCCTAGTTTCTGTAGATACCTTTCCTTGCCATGTTGGGACAAGTAACAATTTGCCACCCTAAATGTAGCCACTGACGGGAATGATGATTCTTCCCCTATATTGCAACATTTCTCTCTTTACCTCACATCATATATAAGCCAGTTACATAAAAACTCATCTTCCTCAGATGATGCTTGTAACCACTCATTTTGATGACCTTTTAGCGAAACAAACTTATCACCTCCAAACTCACCAAAACCCAAATTCATATCCCAGCCATCAAAATTTTGATCATAAAATGCACTTTAGCTTCTCTCTCAATAGTTGGTGATGGTGTACAGTGTACATCTTTAGTATTACGCACCGAAGCTCCAAGCAATCCATGATGAAATAAAAGAGGCATTGGGATCAAACACCTAGTCCTTGATTGCTCAATCTCTCTAATCAGGTAGATGATTTAACTTAAAAAATTATCTAATGAGGTTGACAATGTCTATTATGTAGGTTTGTTATTGCAGGGTTTAGAGTAGAAATAATCTTTCGTAGGTACGGGTGCAGGGTTGGAATAGAAGTTTCTGCTTTGTGTGTGTGTCAGTGTGTTGCAGGGGGTGGGGATGATACAAAGTCCACAATCTCGTTTCTAAATGTGCTTAACACAAATTTAAACGAGTTGGCACCCGTGTGGTTGTCATTGGCGAAAAAAACAAAGGCGGAGCTAAGGAATAGTAGGAAAAGACAAGCTGCAGATTAATATATATATAATGCTTTTCATCCAATTTTCTTCTGGGACGAAGAGTCAATGAGTTGAAACTATGCCATTTGCTGGTGCTATATGAATTGTTAAGCTCAGTTTGGTAATTTTTAGAGAATGAAAAAGAGGACTCTTTCCCTCATTGGTATTTTTGTTCGATGCCAATGAGATTTCAGTAGCTAAAGTAGTTCACTGTTGTACTAAATTGGGTTCTTGGAAGTGTTCTAGTAGTTGGAAAAATGTCTTTAACAGCTTTGAGTATAGATTTCTTGAATTGAAATACTATATAAGCATTGACGTTGTATCACCTTTTACCAGAAATATAAACCAGGGAGCCTTCTTAGTGTTTTTGCTTACAATGGTTAGTGATATCTGCTGTATATTATTTATAGGCAAAAAATTGCAATATCTTCAGCATTATAGCTCAGACTCATAGTTCAGTGATTAGTATTAAAGCATCTAGATACTGAACTAGCGGTTGAATTTTTTTTTTCCTTTTAGTAAGGAAAGCATTAGAAAAAGAGAGGATAAGCAATCCTCCATGTATCTGAATTCATGATGCTCCCCCCAAATTGTGAGGACAACAAATAATAGAATCCTAGAAAAGATTATAAGAATAAGCCTTTTTCTATCTAGATGCGATAAACTTAACTATATCCACAATATATTCGCATTTTTAGGTACATCTTAGAAATATATGGTATTTCGCTTGGACCACAAATTCCCAATGATAGCTGTAAGTTAGAAAATTCTGGTACTTCTCTCGAAATTTACCTGGAGGTATCTGTTATGCCATCAAAGTTCTATTGTACTAATTGCTTTATTTTTCAGTGTCCCGTACATTTAACTTTGCTTTTCTGAACTGTGAAGCTGACAGTTTTTTTTGGCTGGTGGAGACTTAGTTTAGATACCTGGGTCATTTCCTTCGGATGATTCCAAACAAATCACTGCTCTTTTATACACAGTATTTCTTTTATAGTTGTAGAAGGTTGCTCCTCAAAACATTTGATGAAAAGATCTTCTATTACGCAGGATGATAGCGGATCCTGCCTTTCTGTATAGGTTTCTGTTAGAGCAGGCTTCCACAATTGTTTGCTCGGTTTCATGGGAGTTAAAGAACCGCAAAGACAGGTGTGTTTGTTTTATCATTTACTTGGTGAATTTTATACTGATTTATATATTTAATTGGATTCTCTCATATATGTTTCTTATACTGTGATTCCAGGATCAAACAGGAATGGGATCTGGCACTCATTAATGTGCTCACAGTAACAGCATGTAATGCTTTAGTTGTTTGGTCGCTTGCACCCTGTCGATCATATGGGAACACATTCCAGTTTGACTTACAAAACACGTTGCAGAAGCTTCCAAATAATATCTTTGAAAAGAGTTATCCTCTTAGGGAATTTGACTTGCAAAAGAGAATACATTCATTCTTTTACAAGGCTGCGGAGTTGTGTTTGGTTGGACTAACAGCTGGAGCAGCTCAAGGTGCTTTGTCAAACTTCTCGGCCAGTAAAAAGGAGGGAAGGTAAGTAATTTTCTGATTCATGTTATTGAACAACCCAATTGTTGTCTGCTTTTGGTTGAATGGTATTAAGCATTGGGAATTTGTTTTTGTTTGGCAGATTATCTGTGTCCATTCCAACTGTGAGTAGTAATGCTCTTGGATATGGAGCGTTTCTTGGACTTTATGCAAACGTTCGGTATCAATTGTTATGTGGGTTTGATAGAGCAGTGGCCAACCATTTTGATGTCATAGGAGTGGCACTGTTTTTCAGCACAGCTTTAAGGTTTGCTGCTTTCACATATTTTCTCCCCCTCATTCATGTCCACATCTTTTCTTGGCTAATAATACAAAAATTAGTTCGACTTAGTTACCTATGCCGAGGTAGTTTTTATGTTTTCCCCATTCTACTCCTGAAAATCAAATGTCATTCAATGAAGGCTACATACTTTATTTTATAGTGTTTCCCTACTTAAATATACCTACTACTTTTAGAAAATAATGTTTACTCGATTATGATTTTATTTACTCAATCATGTGAATTTGTGCATATACCTTATTTTATCTGTGAGACAATCTTCTCATAGTTATAGGGTCTGTTTAGGAGTGCATGTGATTAGAGACTGTTATACATTGAAATAACACTCTTTTAGTTGAAAATGATTTCATATTCATCTTTGTATGAAGCACTTGAGCGGGTTTGTAATTTGAATCATTTAGGAAACACATGAGTATGTGCTTCTTGTAGAAGTGATTCAAATTACCAAAATGCGGTTCAAGCAACGACTTTTGCAAATAAATGTGATTGAAAGTAGTGTTTTACATTTAAATGTGTTAACGAGTGCAATTTATGTTACTCATCATATTGGAACAAGATTTACATAATTTTTTTGCCCTACCACCAGTACCAACTGTCCCAGCTTCCTTTTGGCTTCTCTTTGTAATCCCTGGGGCATGCCCTTGTATATTTGTAACTAGCTACTTTGGGAGTTAGTGAAGTTTTTAAATTTCACCACTGTTTTCAATATTTGCATGGATTCTGTGCAGGGTTCTAAATGTCCAATTAGGAGAGAGGTCAAGGCTGGCTTGGCTTGGGGTGGAGGCAGATCCACTGGTTCAGTCAGATGATTTGTTAAGGGCTTATAGCAGACCATCATCTGAGAATGTAGAGGCATCGTCTTCTAAATGGTTTATATCAAAGAATGCTATTGTTTCTGGTCTCGGGCTCCTCGGTATCAAACAGGGAAATGTTGACTCTATTCCTGATGCTGAAACATCAGCAGCACCCAAAGCCCGGAGGAAAAGGATTGTCCGGAAAAAAGTGGCTACAGGTTCATCATAGTTTTGATCAAATATGATCATTTCATTCTTCAGTTTTGATTAGTTTTGATGAGAAGTCACCATCATTATTTTGATAGAGGTAGCAGGTGCTGATGTTCAATGGCGGATAAATAGGGTTATGATAACTGGGAAGGATCTCTCTTCAAAAATTTTAGTATTCTAGTTTGAATATCCCATCTTTAGTTTTTCTAATAAATCATCATAATATAACATTGCACGAATTACTGGTGGATTTATTGGTTGTGTCATTAAGAGAAATGTCAAAAATGAGTTTTCTTTAAAATTTCAATTGATTCGGTCCATTTTCAATGTTTGTTTGAATCACACTATTACGTTTAGAGAAGGATGCAGTTGTTGAATATTAATTATTATTGGTTCATTGATTTTGTCATTTTTTTTAAGCTTGATTTTCTCACTTTTAGAGAAATTTATTTGTGTGGTCAACACTGCACCACACAACACACAGAGCAATGAACACAACAAAACTTGTACGACTTCTTAAGACCCAGACTGTCAGTACCGCTGACCTTTTGGAAATTACATATTATCTTCAGTATCAACAAACAAATAAATAAATAAAGGTTGAAAAGACATCAATATCCCTCACCTTTCAAGTATGTTATGCTTGACATTAATATCCCTCACCTTTCAAGTATGTTAAACTTTTAATTTCACTTTTGAAGACTCCCTAGCCTTTTACAAAGCATCAATAGTACAATTTAAACTGTTGTTAAAACCTTGAACGCGAGAAGCACATACATGTTAAGAAGCACACGTCTGCCACATTATTATTTTTTGATAACCATAGCCCATAGGTTGGAAGGGTTTTTGGCCAATCTGAGCGCGAGCGCTCGCACTCGCAGCGCCAAAAGGAAGTTAATAATATATATGATACATCCTTTTGATAAGTTATCTTCTCTTATATTCTGTCCCTCTTCTTCTGAATTCACCTAAAAGCGATTTACTGCGTCGTGTCCTTAATATCGATCAATCCTTTCTCCGCAGAGCCATTCTTCTCACTGAACTAGCAACCACCATCACCACTGGTCTGGCCACCATGAACTCCATTTTATCAACCCTCGACTATTGGCTGGTGAACCACCCCGATATCCTCAATTTCTCATGGACTCCTGGACAAACCCTTGGCTCCACCCCTCTCTTCCTCTTCCTCACTGTTCTCTCCTATCTATCTCTCACCTTCATCCTATCCCACCTCCCCCTCCCTTCTCTCCGGACCCACATCCTTAAAACTATCTCAGCCCTCCATAACCTCATCCTTCTCATCCTATCCCTCATCATGGCCGTCGGTTGCACCCTCTCCTCCCTCTCTCACTCACCTGATCTCCGCTTCATCCTCTGCTTTCCACCCCATACCCCTCCAACTGGGCCCCTCTTTTTCTGGGCCTACGTATTCTACCTCTCCAAAATCCTTGAATTTATTGACACCCTTTTGATCATCGTCAGTGGCTCCCTTCAACGCCTCACATTCCTCCACGTGTACCACCACTCAACGGTTTTGATCATGTGTTATCTCTGGCTCCACACTTCTCAGTCCTTGTTCCCGGTGGCGCTCGTGACTAATGCCACGGTGCACGTGATCATGTACGGCTATTATCTGTTGTGCACGCTTGGGATCCGACCCAAGTGGAAGAGATTGGTCACGGATTGCCAAATTGTGCAGTTCGTTTTTAGCTTTGGGGTTTCGGGTCTGATGCTGTATTACCATTTTGGCGGATCTAGGTGCTCCGGGATTTGGGGTTGGTGCTTCAACGCTGCGTTCAATGCCTCTCTTTTGGCTCTTTTCGTTGACTTCCATTCCAAGAGCTATTATGCTAACAGGGAGAAGAAGAAAAAGAGAGCATAAATGAATGAGATCGGTGGCCATGATTTTGTGGTGGAGATTTCTTTACGTTTTTTTTTGTTTCTTGTCCTAAATTTTATTGGATTGTGTTCATTGAAAGAAACAAGTGGACATGTAATGAAATGTTATTGGTTGAGAAATGTACCGATTGGAGGATGTTTTTATTTACATGCTGTTTTGCATTTTTGTGTTTGTGTCAAAAAAGTGATGGGATTCTTGGGATTTTAGTAACTTATAGATTATTAATCATTAGAAATGCAAGTTTGTTATTTGATAAATTGCCAAACAAGCCTGACAATTTTAGTCAATTCAGCATATGTATTTTAGTATCAGTCATGTCACACTAGTTCGTTAGTTTTGGCCTCCTCGACAACTTATATGCACCTCTTTACTATTAAACTTATTTCCTCATTTTTTGATGAACTTTTCATGCATTAAGATGTAACATCCGATCTACTTTTAGTGTTTTTTTTTCACAAGGTAAGTTATATCCTACCCGTTTTCAATTTAAAGTAACTAAATCAAACTATTTTTAGAAGACTTTGTATTAAGTGAATCTTTACCATATTTAGCTTGAAAAGTTTCATAACTATTGGATTAGTTGATAGAGGCATTTTTCTTGAGATTGGTGTAGTAGAGGGAAGTGCAAAACACAAGATGGACTACGGATGTCAATTAGGTGGGGTGGAGAGCGGGCAACCTCCTATCATTTCCATCTATATTTTTATATGTCAACTCTATCACCGCCTATCTTTATTTACGGAGGCATGAGACAAGAATGGAGAATCTTCATTTGGATTGGGTTACCCACGAGTTTTCTCATCTATCTTTAGGCTTGATTATGTGTGGAACTTCTACGAGCTAGCCAAAGAAAGTGACAAACACAAAGAGCACGAATATGGATTAATGGTGATAATAGCGCAATGAAGATATGATTGTTAAAATACTAGCATAATGAGGGTTTTAAAAAGAGTGAGGGTTGGGTTGTGACTAGAGTTTTAATTTCAATAATAATATAACTTTTTAAAAACACATACACACAAAATAGGTGAGAGGATGGGGATTATTATATCCATCCCCACCTCATACCCATACGAGTTTATTTACAATTATCTCATATTCGCCTCGTCACTCATTTATTCATGAAAATTCCAACATATTAAGGGAAGGTCCACGCGGCTTCAGAGACCCATGGTTGATTTTGACACCCTAAGATGAACCTCTCATATTCGGTCCAATAGGAAGCATCAAAGATAAGTTAAAAATTTGAAAATAATCATTTTTAAATTTAAATTTTTCAAAGTAAACATATATGGACCGTTATTTTTTGGGTGATTTACACGTATAATCAACAAACATATGAGTATTTAGAGAAACATGAGTTTTCTAGGGTTTTGAAAAAATAGCATGTTTCCATAATTGTCATAATTGATGGACTAAAATATGTTTGTTTCTTTTAAGTGGTATCTACAATAAAATAGATTTTAAGTTTGTCAATCACAAAAAATAAAAATAAATACATGTTAACAAAATGCATCAAAATTATACTACATACTTATAATTAATTCAAAAAATAAACTAAATTAAGAAATTTTTAAATGGTTGAAAACCAAATAAAATTAAAAAAATAAATATAAAACTATTAACGAACATGATAACAAAATCTAACTTTTCAGCTCAAACTGTAAAAAAGGCCAGAATTTTATTTATTTATTTTATTTTTCATGGTTGAAGTAAAAATTATTTACAAAATTACACAGACGTACATAAAATACTTATATTATTCCAGCCATTTTTACAAATAAAAAAATTCTGACCATTTTTGTAGTTTGAATTGAAAATTTATCTATTTTTACTGTTCTCCAAAATAAAAAGTCAAATCAAAATCACTAAATTTAAGGGAAAATATAAATAATTAAAAGCCACCAAACCTAAATCAGGCGGGTCAACGCACTAGACAAACACTAATGATCCACACATTTACAAATCCCAAGTATATCAACGATGTAGTCTGAGTAAATCATTGAAATACTATGACGTAAAACATTATTACACCTTCCCATTGAAGACTTTTCTCTATGAATTTAGATATATACTTATATTTCAAAAAGTGTTTCTTCGTTTATATTACTAGAAATTCATTGAGATGTGTAGAAAATTGTCAATAATACTTCTTCATTGATACGCTAATGGCAACTCATTGACATCAACTTTGAAGAAACCAACTATGTACTTATATATAGTAAAGTCAATGAGTTACTAATAGTTAATCATAAAAACAACTACAATCTATGTTTCATCAATATTGTAACAGTGATATACTATAAATAAATCAATGAATGACTCAAATTCAATATAAAATTGAAATGATGTCAGAACTATTCTCTAGATTTCTGAGAGATTGATAATAATTCTAGTGATTTTTTAGGAAGATGTCGATACACTATGATGGTAGAAAATAATTGAGGTTATTACCGTATACCGAGCGATCTTGTGGTCCATACTCCATGGTATATTGAAAATGAGAGTCGTTCGAAATACAATAATTACATTTTTATGTCAATTATTATGAGTCATTCGAAGATTGTCCTCCATTACGAGAATGACAAATTCGACGGTTATGTCCCTTTTATCGACAAAGTCCACATTTACTATGAGTACTTGTCTCTCTCCAATCCATCTCGTTCCATATATAGGTCAACTTGGGTCTACCTTTCTCTCGCGTCCTAGTTGGATCAGAGTACACTACTGTAGAGTTAGGAACTTCCCAATAACGTTCATGTGGAAGAGAGTTGAACTGTGGCTTATAACACTCAACAAGCCCTAATCAATGGTAATAATGTTCAATAAATTGAGAACTATCAATACGAGCATGTGCGCACACTGCTAACAAATGGGAACATGGGAGGCCAAATGATTGCAACTTGTTGCAAATACATGTTCGTTCCTTTAAATTCACATACTGTCTGTTTCATCCTTTGTACATGTGATTTCGATGTTGACCAGTGAGAACCTCGAACCTCTCATTAGCATGGTAAAAAATTATTATCTCATCAGAACTAGCCCTAGCTTCTCAAGTTTTCATCTTCTCAACGGCATAAGCAGTAAACAATTCACCTCATAGTAAGGCATCTCTAGCTTCACTTCTCTACTTTTCAAACTAATTCACATTGATAAAACGTAAGCTCAACCAAAGCCATAACTGGTAACATGCGAGCTCACTTTAGTACACCGTTAAAGCATTCTGCAACGTTTGTTGTCATCCAACCATATCGGTATCCACCATCGAATGCTAGAGTCCATTTTTCCTTTTCAATATTATCAAAGAAGTGCAAAAACTGACTTTTTATTTTCCTCGTTTCATCCATGCAGAGTTCAAACTTTCTTTGCTGATGTTCTATTCCCGCTCTAAATAGTAAATTTTTTAGAGCATTGTTCTTGTATTTGTCATTAAAGTTACTCGCAACGTGCCTCAAACAATATCAATGATAGCCTAATGGTTCTGACCACCCAAGTTGTTGATTTTGTGTTGCAGCTTTTCTACCAGCATGTCGGTCAGATATTAACACAAGTCCCTACCTCTGTGTAACGTAACGCTTCAAGCAATACAAAAACTATAACCAACTATCTATGGTTTCCTCATCAACTATAGCATAAGAAATTGGAAAAATATGTCCGTTTGAATCAACTGACGTGGCAATCAACAAATTATGTTTATACTTGCCATATAAAAATGTGCCATCAATTTGAATGACTGATCTACAATATTTGAATCCTTCTATAGCAACAACAAAAGACCAGAACACATATCCGAATATCACATTACCTGGTTCACCGATGTTATGTGTTTTCCATTGACTTACAGTCCCAGGATTCGACTTCACAAGCATATTTAACCATATTGGTAGTTACTGGTAAGATTGATCCCAATCACCAAACACTTTAACAATTTCTTTTCGTTTAGCTTCCCATACCTTTCTATAATGCACATCGTATCCAAATTTATTTCTCACCATCTGATGAAGTGCTGCAACAGATGTAGTTGGATCCCATTTCACGACACCCTGCAACTCTCGTGGAATCAATGTTGAGTCCAACTGTGAATGGTCTTGTGACAATCTTGGATAGAGACATGTGTGAGGTTCGTTTTATAGAGTTATTTCAAACATATTATGTGATTTTCGACGACATGCACGAACTTTCCATTGACAACCTTCATTAAACTTGTTGCCTTTTATAACCCAAAGGTTTAGCAATGACTCTACCACACTAAAATATTGATGTCTGAGTATCGAGTATCTTTTTAAAGAATACTTAAGGTCTGCCTTACTTTCAAAATGTAAACATTTGTATAATTCATTTGTTTCATTTCATATCTCAGTACGTTGGATGGGTATTTGATCTAGCTTTGCATTTACGGCATCCCAATCCAACTGAGCAAGGAATGGTGAAGAGAGTTCATGCTTGAGTATTTTAGTTGAGGGGTTCACAATATCATCCTTTTCAACTTAGTCATCATCTTCATCAATAACATACAAGCATTTATCTCCTCAAACTCTGCCAAGAAGAAGCTATGTGGAGGGCTAAATGGATTCACATGAGCGTCATAAGTATATGCATCTTCATATGGCAAATAACTACTACTAGGTATATTTTTTTGCACTATAGGATACATGTCATTGTCATGGAATGGAGAAAAAATTATTGCACTATCGTGTACCTCAACTCCACACATATTGTCATTATACAAGTTTATGCTAGGTCCTCCTACATCTCTAGCATTTTTGATTAAATATAACTCAATTATATTTGGCGGAGGAATTTAAAGCACAATAGTAAACATTACTTGAGCATCGTTATCATTTCGTATAAGAAATTTCACATAGTTGAATGACCTAGCACCAAGAGTAAGTGGATAACGATAAACTATGTCCAAGTTCCAATGTAGACGGTCAATTGACAAGGCTTCACATAAACTATTATATAGCTCGTTAAAAGTAATATTCTTATGAATTACAATTCCCCTCATTGAAGGTTGATCATAAAAAACTCTATTTGCACCGATTACGACATTACCATTCATGTAGCCTAAAATTACCATTGACATTCCCCCCCCCCCCCC